>JASANE010026274.1:0-12330 GCA_030248225.1 Trileptium ribeirensis
GGTTCTTATTGCTAAGTGATGGAACGAACCAGCCAGGCCAACGGACCGCCCTGCCCGCGCTAGATTTAGAAGGAGTTGTATAATACAAATAAATATTCAGAACAAAGACATACTGTTACAAGGCACCGTTTTCAAAGCAGAGAAATATTTAATGGTTCTTATTGCTAAGTGATGGAACGAACCAGCCAGGTCAACGAACCGCCCTGCCCGCGCTAGATTTAGAAGGAGTTGCATAATACAAATAAATATTCAGAACAAAGACATACTGTTACAAGGCACCGTTTTCAAAGCAGAGAAATATTTAATGGTTCCTATTGCTAAGTGATGGAACGAACCAGCCAGACCAACGGACCGCCCCCCCCCAGATTTAGAAGGAAACCCACCCCCCCCAAAAAAAGATTAGATAATACAAATAAATATTCAGAACAAAGACATACTGTTACAAGGCACCGTTTTCAAAGCAGAGAAATATTTAATGGTTCTTATTGCTAAGTGATGGAACGAACCAGCCAGGCTAACGGACCGCCCTGCATGCCCTAGATTTAGAAGGAGTTGGATAATACAAATAAATATTCAGAACAAAGACATACTGTTACAAGGCACCGTTTTCAAAGCAGAGAAATATTTAATGGTTCTTATTGCTAAGTGATGGAACGAACCAGCCAGGCCAACGGACCGCCCTGCCCGCGCTAGATTTAGAAGGAGTTGGATAATACAAATAACTATTCAGAACAAAGACATACTGTTACAAGGCACCGTTTTCAAAGCAGAGAAATATATAATATTAGAAAGCAGAGAAATATTTAATGGTTCTTATTGCTAAGTGATGGAACGAACCAGCCAGGCTAACGGACCGCCCTGCACGCCCTAGATTTAGAAGGAGTTGGATAATACAAATAAATATTCAGAACAAAGACATACTGTTACAAGGCACCGTTTTCAAAGCAGAGAAATATTTAATGATTCTTATTGCTAAGTGATGGAACGAACCAGCCAGGCCAACGGACCGCCCTGCCCGCGCTAGATTTAGAAGGAGTTGGATAATACAAATAAATATTCAGAACAAAGACATACTGTTACAAGGCACCGTTTTCAAAGCAGAGAAATATATAATCTAGCAAGGAGGGAGAAAGAGAGACGCGCGCGGAAGAAGGAGAACAAAAACCGACAAAGACACCAGGCCCATTAGAACGCAGAGAAATATTTAATGGTTCTTATTGCTAAGTGATGGAACGGACCAGCCAGGCTAACGGACCGCCCTGCACGCCCTAGATTTACAAGGAGTTGGATAATACAAATAAATATTCAGAACAAAGACATACTGTTACAAGGCACCGTTTTCGAAGCAGAGAAATATTTAACGGTTCCTATTGCTAAGTGATGGAACGAGACTAGTGGATCACAATTTGTTTCACGGACACGCTCGTAGCAGAGATAATTAGTTAACAGTGTTTATTCAGCCACATATTGCGACCTAATCATAAAAATTAGCCAACTCCTCAGGAGTGTCACGGTAGTGAAAGTGCATAAGTGTAGTTTCATTTGTCTTCGGCATTGGCCATGCGTATTATTTTCTATCAAACATCCGAAATCGGAGTTGAATAAGTGAAGAAATCGGGTTTTAGGCGGAGGTCTGCAATAGGCTCACCGTTGGTCGAAAAAGGCGTTTTCTATAGCCACGCTATTCTAGAAGCTCGCTAAAACAATAGAGTGAGTCCGTACAGGGGTGGGTGATCCCATCGGAGTTGGATAAGTGAAGGAGTGTTGTTTTAAGGGGAGGTAGGCAATAGGCTCGCCGCTACTCGAAAAAAGTGTTTTCTGTAGCCACGCTATTCTGGAAGTTCACTGAAACAACAAAGTATCCATTTCAGATGTATAATAATAATAAGAAATAAAATCTTCCATAAACTTAAAACATTCTCTAGCTTTCTACACAATGTAAACTACATTACTAAATATAGTGGTAGCATAACTATCAAACAGAGAAATCATGAAGTTCGTTTCATTAATAAATGTAGCCCCAATCGTGCTAACTACGCCAACTGATAAGGTGATATCTCTAATTAGTATCGTATTGCGTGTTCTGTGGACGATTATCTTAGGAACGATGCCAGCAACAGGATCAGTCGTGCGATATGATGGTATGACCTGTGATCAATTTTGCTCAACGCAGTATCGGGCGGTGAGTATTGTTGCACTTTATGAGTACTCTTGCGCTATTTGATATGGGGGTAGGAGGAGGACGGGGACGTGTGGCCCCCGAAATATGCCTGTGGACAGCCATATAGTTCATTATACTCAGAAATATTTGTTATATATTTGTGGCCCGGATTATCCTGTCTGGATCAGTTGTCTAGATTACCTGAATCTCAACTTAATTTCCTCTCGTATCTTTAAAGGACATACTAACAATTTTCCGATAGAACCTCATATTTTTGGCCTGGATACTCCTCTCTGGATCAGTTGCGACGGTCCACGATTCGAAAGCATCAAGGTATATGGCGGCGATCATAGATCGCATCTGTCATATCGTTGCGTTTATGGTGACGTTGTTGCCTTTGTGAGTAGGTCGAAGTTTTGTCACTACTGTTGTAATCTATGCTATCTTGATTTCTATGTTATCTTTACGAGAATATCGGTCATTGAAATGTATGACTTTTACATGAATTAAGGCATAAAAAGCTTTGAGCTAGTAATTTTTACTTATTAGAATTTAATATATCGTGTCGGCATGCCGATAACATCAAAACATATCTTCTGCTTTTTTCATTAGTGTATATAATGGAACCAAGAATTCAATTGAGTTTAAAATCTAAGTTTGTAATGGCCCATGGTAGCTATAATTCCCACCATGTGTACAGCTAATAGCAAATTTTGTTTCCATTCAGCGATATATTAACACTGACTCCTAATATTTTTTCAGCATATGGACGTTACCAAAATTGACAATGGTTGTGATTTCACTTGCAGTATCGCAAAGGTAACCAAAGTTTATTTTATGTTTTCTTGCGATTTTTACGGCCACTGAGAGATTCACACTATTAATCAGTCCTTTTCTCCTGTAAGAAATCTGTTGTCGAATCGTTAACCGGCCAGTTACGCACGGCGTTATGCATTCGCTGATGCGACACTGACCCAGATGCGGCTCAGGTCTAGGCTGATTGTGGCGTCGCTGACCCAGATGCGGCTCAGGCCTAGGCTGGGTGTGGCGTCGCTGACCCAGATGCGGCTCAAGTCTAGGCTGCTTGTGGCGTCGCTGACCCAGATGCGGCTCAGGTCTAGGCTGCTGCTGCCGACAATAGATACCACGATACAGCTGCAAATTCGTCTATTAAATTGGTTAGTTTACAAATATATATGTATAAATATATATTTATATATAAATAAATATGTACATATACAAATTTATATACATATTTTTTGTAGCATACTGGTTGACAAACTTTAATCTGTGGAGTGATGTCAAATGTCAATGGTTCACTTTTAAGTGCACCAGGTGCACTAGCCATATCTAATTTCGCCGGGTTCAAGGCTTCATAGATCAGGACTGAAACAAATCACTTGACATTGAAAAAATATAGTATTGTTCGGAGCTATAAGCATGGAATCACACAGTTGGGAAGCACTAACTGTACTGCTGTTAACGCTATTAATGCACAAGATATATGTCAATATTAAAGTTTGAAACATTTGAAATGTAATGTACAAAATGTTCTAGTTGGTAAAACTAGTACCTCGCAAGCTAGGGCGAAACGGAGCGAAGTGTGGTTTCATTTTTAAGTTATAATTTTGTTTAATCACCAGTAACAGGTTGTGTTTGATGTATATACCATCCTAAACCCGCTTGATCCATGAATCCAATGAAAATCTTAAAACCTCGTTGACCCTCAAATCGCCGAAAACAATTGACAACGCAGCAAGTATTTGTGATTGGTCACTAGGTAACCAAACCATCGTATTCAGCCTACCGGAATACCCTTATATATAGACAATTCTCGGTTAGCTCTACCCAATACATAACCAAACATCTGAAGACAGACTATATTAAAGAAAATGGGTTCATGGACCATTGAAAATGCATGAAATACGCACTCTGGACTACAGATAATCTAATTATTGCATTTAGCATACCTCAAAATCTCTATATAAATTATTGAAAACCCATGAAAAAGCCTAAGTCACGTAGGACTTTATACAACTAAATTATTGTATTCAGCCTTCAGAAATATCTATATTATATAGACCATTCTCGATGCCCTGTACACAATACATAATCAGACAAATGAAAACACACTGTATTTTGGAAATCGGGAAAATGAAAAATCCTTGAAACCCTATGAAAAAGCATAACATAGTCAAGTTGGACTCTATATAGCAAAACTATCGTATCAAGAGTGTTTGATCACCTAATAGGCACTCATTGCAAGCTAAAAACAAGCTTGGCAAAATAAGCTAAAGCAACTTGGCGAAATATGAAAAATTATTATTTGTGACGGAGTTTTGATGAACCATATTCGAGCCTACAGCGGCACAGGGTGTGATTCCACAAAAACGACGTATTCTGCAAAGTTGTAGATCTCGATGAGCTGATATTCTATTTTTCGATGTGAAGCCTGTATCGCGAGATGTAGGCTGTGAATGACTGGTGCTCGTATGGCCAGATTTGGCAAAGAGCCCCTTTCCAATCACGATAAATATTACCTAATTTCTTCAATTTTTTTACCAATTTTACACCAATTTTTGCTGCTTGTCTTCCTATTTTTGCCAATTTCGTCATAATTTTTTGCGCGCCTTCCGTGCGCGGGGCGGGGGTGTGTTGTTGCGAAGCCTTCAGGGGTAAATGTAGCTTTGCAGGTGGGTATACGACCCTTAGGTGGGTGCCCCTTACCTCCTTCGACACCTATGCCCTTGACTAACATTTGCTGAGCTAAAAACAAGAGTGCTCCCAACAATTTATATATCTGGTGTGAATAACTACATTTCGAATCTAAATGCAATCCCACTGTGTTAACCAAATTCTAGAAAATAATTTTGCATGGTACACATGAACGCAAACGGGAGCAGGAATGTAGCAAGTTTGGTCAATCTTGTGTGTATACTTAGAAATAAGTATGACTTGACATCCTCAGCAATCCGTCAAGTGTGCCAATAATGTATACATGTATCTTCCAGAAATCTACCATGTTGCTCAAGCATATATGAATATATAAACTCATAGTAACCAGAGAGCAGATAACCATACAAAGGTTGTACCTTGGTGCTTCCCCTGATCCCCTCAATTTTCCGATTCTACTGTGTCTTGTCCGCCCCACTACCCAAGTTTTTTTGTGGCTTCGGCCTTAATGGTAAACAAATATATAGGTATACTGCGCATATATTTTTATACATAGTGGGTGTACCATATGTATACTATAGTAAACAGATTTATATATTAGACATAAATGTCTATACCGAATGTATGTGGGTATATATGAACTAACTTGACAAATTTTATTTTTTAGTGTGTTCATGGTTGTGACGCATATAACAGTTCGAACTCATGCGGTGAAAACTGTGTAAGTAAAAATTTTATAAATATGATATATATATATATATACGTTTTATTGTTACGAAAATAATTCGTGGTAATTCGGTAGGAACACGTAAAATCTAGAATATATTTCAAGTAGGTAAAATGAAGCGGGGAAATTCAAAGTCTCCGTATGACAGTGGAAAAAAATTGACATGAGTAGCTTATGACAGCAATTGACATGAGTAGTGTATGATAGCAATTGACATGAGTAGCGTATGACAGATATTGACATGATCAGCGTATGACAACAATTGACATGAGTAGCGTATGACAGCAAATGCCATGCATAACGTATGATAGCAATTGACAGGAAGAGCGGATGACATGACTTGACAAGAATAGCGTATAACAACACTTGCCCCGAGTATCATATGACAGCAATTTGGTGTTCAATTATGAGAAAACTTGACATGATACAACCAAGGACACCTCAAACCTGGAACAGGTCTCTTTCGGGAGTGAGAGATAATTGGCGGTCGATAAGAATATGGGACAGCTGAAAAGATGGTGAGACCATTCCTGAATCCCACCAACATCGACCAGGGCTGAAAAAATATATATTTTACTATAATTATAAGGTCACCATCTCATGCCCATTCCCCATTTTTTCTTGCTATAAAATTAGTAACACAACAAGGTTCAGTAAAAGTTTAGATATCATTTTTTGTGTAATTCTTCCCAAATTTGCTAATTATTAGGTCACCATCTCATGCCCATTCCCCATTTTTTCTTGATATAAAATTAGTAACATAACAAGGTTCAGTAAAAGTTTAGATATCATTTTTTGTGTAATTCTTCCCAAATTTTGTAATTATTAGGTCACCATCTCATGCCCATTCCCCATTTTTTCTTGCTATAAAATTAGTAACATGACAAGGTTCAGTAAAAGTTTAGATATCATTTTTTTGTGTATTCTTCCCAAATTTGCTAATTATTAGGTCACCATCTCATGCCCATTCCCCATTTTTTCTAGCTATAAAATTAGTAACATAAGAAGGTTCAGTAAAAGTTTAGATATCATTTGTTGTGTAATTCTTTCCAAATTTGCTAATGCTATATTAAAATAAAAATGCAATGGAGGATTAAAGGCGTGTTCACACGCTCAAACTTTTTACTTATATTTTGAGCTCAAAATTTGAACAAATTTTGATCAAAATTTGACGGTAATTTTTAAAGAAAAATGGCAATATTTCAAAATCTGCGATCAAAATTTGAGCTCAAACTTTTTCAGGTAATACCTCTCGTCCATGATTGGTTACAGGAATAATCTTGAAATGTTTGGACAGTGTTCACACGTTCAACCTTGCCAAAAATGCAAAAAAATGGTTTCAAATTTTGATCAAAATTTGAGCTCAAAATTTGAGCAAAACGTTTGAGTGCGTGAACACGCATTTAGTTGTGTGCTGTCGCTGTTTTGTTTCAAACAACAAAAACAAAATTGTATTAACTTTAATTTATAGCTCTATACTCTCAATTTTATTCTGAATAGCTTGGTTTTTGTTGTCAGTCAGATACTAGCATAGATGTTTCTGCCACATAAAATATCATTAAGGCTTTCAAGAATGACTTGCGTACTTTATCTGATTTGCTGTTATGGCAAGGAAAGGCTAACGCAGTCAGATCGTTTCGCTTACATAAATCCCGAAGAGTTATAGTCAAGCTATGCGAGGAAGATAATTTTACGGATTCCTTCGGTCTCTGGACTTGTTTTAAAATATAACCTATTAATTTACTCGAATCAACCTAAAATTCAAACTCGTTTTAAACCCGGTTAAAATTCAAAAATCACACAGAATATACTTTTTAAAGTCACATTTGACATTTTCAACAACGATATACGGAATCATTAAGTCTACTTTAGAAGAGAAAAATTCTTGACCCATTATCTTAAAATTATCACCGAACAAAGGGTGGGCTTCTCACCGGACAGACGTCTCGAATGTCTTAAGAGGTCCATGATTGTAATAGGAGGTGCCTTGTAAGGGGGCCCATATCTAACACCGTAGGTGTGTCCCTGCTAAGCGATAAAAATGAATTTAAGTTTTGCCGCTAACACCTTTTTACGGGTCGGTTATTTACTTAATATCTTAAGGGGTCAGACCTATGGATAGTTGATTATAATTGTACACGTTTCAGATATATTTTATATTTTTAGGCTTTCACAACACTTTATCGTGGCATATAACGCAAAATTTAAATTTTAGCGCTGGTACCTTTTTAACGGGTCGGTTATTTACTTAATAACTTTTATAGTGGTCAGACCTGTGGATAGTTGATTAAAATTGTACACGTTTCATATATATTTTATATTTTTAAGCCTTCACAATGTATTGTATAAAGTAATATTCTTGTAAAAAAACTTACGACAAATTGTTTACACCTTCGGTTTGACCTAAGACTAAAATGTATTTATTTTTGATTATCGCTAGTCAAAAATACATTCAAGTATTAGGTCAAACCGAAGGTGTAAACAATTTGTCGTAACTTTTTTACAAGAATATTACTTTATACAATACATTGTGAAGGCTTAAAATATGAAAATATATATGAAACGTGTACAATTTTAATCAACTATCCACAGGTCTGACCACTTACGACAAATTGTTTACACCTTCGGTTTGACCTAAGACTAAAATGTATATATTTTTGATTATCGCTAGTCCAAAAGATGTCTTCTAAGAACAAACTTGGATTGTTTGACGCGATGCTGTCATAAAAACCATATGGATCTTTGTTAATTTCACAATGTCTTCAACTATCCAAATCTTTGATGAACCTCAGTTTTGTAGCTGTTTGAGCGGCCCAAAGGACATCCTACAAAAGCAAATTAGGTCGCCATCGTGTATCCTGTGGTACTGAGAGTCACCACTAAACAATTGTGCAGTGTGATGACAGTGAAATCTGGATAGCGAAGGATTTGCATAAACAAATGTTGCTTATAATAAGGTTATAAGCTCCTACCAAAACGTGGTTAAAACGAATCAATTCGAAAGTGTTGAGTTGTTTCAAAATTCATTCCTTCAAGTTTTTGTGTAAACAATCTCTCTTACTGATTACTGTAGTAAATCTTGTCGTATTTTTACTTTAAGGATAGTGGTATTTGTCAGTTTGGATGTGATTTTGCACGAAATCGCTTAATATCTGGTTAGCCATTAGTTTTTTTTCATATATTTATAAGCTTATTTGTGTTATGTTTTCGGTTTAATTCTAAATTGTATTTGTGATCAAATATTAAAAATTATCTTCGAAAACAAAAGATAAAAGCGATGCGTGTTTATTCTATGTTTTTTTGCTTAAATATGAAACACTGGATAAGTCATGTGGAATTGGAAAGTGATTACTCTTAAAATTCGGGTAGTACGCCAAGGAAACTTTTTAGCGTTCCTTTAACTCAAATTTACGAGAACAGGCAAACCCAGATATCTGCTGGTTACAAATTGGGATTTCATAATGTCTTAAGGCATCACAAGCACCGTATCACACATTTTTTGCATGTGTTAAGGATATATCTATCCTTCATATTCATATTCTTTAAGTCGTCTTGCCCACCACAATGGTGATGCACTTATATTGGGTCTATTTGAAGTCGGTGTGGATGAAAATGGATCCGGATTGCAATGATTATAAATGGCCTACACCAAAATGTTGGTTTTGTTTAAGGATCTATGCTTATGACGTATACCTACAGCGATCGAATAACAACACACACTGGACTAGACATTGGACTAATTTGTAGTTAAGCAAACTCTCCACAAACTCTATACTACATTTGTTGCCTGCGCAGTGTCCCAAAGAGATTCTAGTAAAAACCATGGCTAAAATTGAAGCGTCTACATACTACCTGTTTTACTGTGAGAACACTAATCAGATTTGGCTCTGTTGAGACCCATCAAAGCTGACATAGTAAATGAGCAATATTTAATTCAATCTGAGCGAACCTCGGCCTTGAGCAAGTCGAAGCTCGTTCGTGTGCTGAGTCGGAGATAGATTAACTTACTGAATTTCAAAATTACTGGTTATGACTGAGTTACAATTGACTAGTATTGAGTTAGCAGGTTTTGACCAGCTCAATTGAGAATCAAATATGATTCATCATTTTTATATGGTAGCATCGGATATAACTTGGAATTTGATGCTTTGTCGAATATTTTGCCTATTTTATAGATATACTGCCAATACCATCGCCAAAAATAAACCATATCGGTTCAGCAAATTTCTCTATAACGCTATCGAGTCAACAGCGCCTGTTAGAAGATAGCTTGCTCAAATATAAACTCGAATGGAGGCGAGTGAACGATAGTCAGCAAATGCAGCAACCGTTCCGTATATTTACCGGTGAATTACAAACCATCGACTCCGCTGCCAGCATTTCTCAATTGGACGATAAAACTCCGGTCGAAGCGTTGCGCTTGATCTAGGTAAAATGATAGAGAAATATTTATTAGCAGGCGATCCAGTGGATCAGACTTAGCTGCCCGAAGATTGGACGAAATCCGGTTGAGGCTGTTGCTAGTTATGAGGGTAAAATTATGAGCAATATTTATTAGAAGAACGATCCAGTGGATCAGACTTAACTAGCTGAAAAAAAATTGAACGACTAAGCCCGTTTGATTGGATTGCTAATTATGAGGTAAAATGATAAGCAATATTTATTAGCAGACGATCCAGTGGAGCAGACTTAGTTAGCCGAAAAAAATGGACGAGCGAATACACGGTGATATCGCTTATTAATAGAGGTCAAATGATGACAGATATCTTTAGCAGGCACAATTAATCAGTGACCCTAGCTAGCGGAAATGGAATTACCGGATAAACGGATAAACGTGCAATTAGGCACTGGCGGGGACAATTGCAAGTATGCGGCCGAAGCATTGTGTGTAGGCCTGGCCATGATGATTGCCCATTATGCACCACACATCATGCTTATCCGCCTAGACGATAAAAGTTGGTGACTGTTTAACGCATAGGTACTGCGAAGCAATTGTGGCTGAGTCCCGTGCCCGAAGCAATTAGCGCGACGACTGGATTCGAACTCCTGACCTCACGATTATGAAGCAGGCGCTCAAACATTGAGCCATTGAAACCCGGTTTAGTCCAATTGCATGTGTGAGCAGCAACAATTCCAAGCTGGACGGCATTTCTATACAACTTTCTTTTCCAGGATGTGTCAAATACCAAGAAAATCTACCTTTACAGCGAAATCATTGGGGTGTACACGTTAAATATGAAAAATGTAGTAAATATTGATATTTTTTGTTTTTAAGAATACCTTTTGTATGGATTTGCTTCGCCAGCACATTTTGGAATTACATTCGATCCTGTTCTGGAAGCTCCTATATGTACGAGGACATCCTCACACGTGGACTGACGGCATCTCGATCCTTCTAGAATGTTCTACGGATTTCGAAGACTGATGTCATGATTATTCTAGAAGATTCTTTAACTATATATAAAGACGGTTACTTACCAAAGTTAGGGTTTAGTTACTGCTGAAGTACTGTTTCATTACTGTTCAGTTTACTGTTTCTTATTGTCTCGATTCAACGTTACTTTTACTGTCTTGTTTACTACGTTTTGTTCACTTACTTCTGTTGGCTTTCAATAAACGTTTGTATTGTGCAACTCAACATGGATCTACTCGCCTACTGGAAAATAAAACACCTTTAAAGCCGGGATTATGCAAGTATATCCTAAATATGTCTGTTGGGTATTCACCAATGATTTCGCTGTAAAGGTAGATTTTCTTGGTATTTGACACATCCTGGAAAAAAGTCGTAGTTAAAATGCCGTCTGAGCTAGCGTTGTTGCTGCTCACACATGCAATTGCATTCAACCGGGTTTCAATGGTCGAATGGTTAGAGCGCCTGCTTCATAATCGTGAGGTCAGGAGTTCGAATCCAGTCGTCGCGCTAATCTCCTTGGGCACGGGACTCAGCCACAATTGCTTCGCAGTACCTATGCGTTAAACAGGTACTAGACTTTGGTCTAGGCGGATAAGATGATGGGTGGTGTAATGGGCAATCATCATGGCCAGCCTACACACAATGCTTCGGCATAATAACCCGGATTGTCACCTAGTGCCAATTGCATGTTTATCCGTTTATCCGGGTTTCATTTCGGCTAGCTAAGTCTGATTCACTGGATCGCCTGCTAATAAATATCTGTCATCATTTTACCTCTTAATTAGCAAGCCAATCAACCGTGTTTCGTCGTCCATTTTTTTCGGCTAACTAAGTCTGCTCCACTGGATCGTCTGCTAATAAATATTGCTTATCATTTTACCTCATAATTAGCAAGCCAATCAATCGGGCTTCGTCGTTCAATTTTTTTTCAGCTAGTTAAGTCTGATCCACTGGATCGCCTGCTAATAAATATTGCTCATAATTTTACCTCATAACTAGCAACAGCCTCAACCGGATTTCGTCCAATTTTTTTCGGCTAGCTAAGTCTGATCCACTGGATCGCCTGCTAATAAATATTTCTCACCATTTTACCTCATAATTAGCCAACGCTTCGACCGGAGTTTTATCGTCCAATTGAGAAATGCTGGCAGCGGAGTCGATGGTTTGTAATTCACCGGTAAATATACGGAACGGTTGCTGCATTTGCTGACTATCGTTCACTCGCCTCCATTCGAGTTTATATTTGAGCAAGCTATCTTCTAACAGGCGCTGTTGACTCGATAGCGTTATAGAGAAATTTGCTAACCGATATGGTCAATCTTTCTTAGTACATGAACTGAACCAAGTACGTACATA
>JASANE010026275.1:0-17115 GCA_030248225.1 Trileptium ribeirensis
TACTTTTAACGTTCCCTCGTTTTATGGAAATTGGGGCTGTTACATCTCTTAAAAATTTTTGGATTTATTAGACTCCTTACTTAGGGTAAGAGTGTAAATCTCGTAAGATGATGAATTTGCGTGAAAAATTTCGCCTTTAAATTGCAGATGCACAGCCCATAATTTGATTCAGCTTGAAAAGTTTAGAGATTGTTATAAAATTTACGAAAAATTTCCGAAGGTTTTAAGACTGTGTACGAAAATGTATGGAAATTCGCGGAACACTTGTAAAAATTTTGCCAGAAATTTTGTAAAGTTTGATAAGTTTCAGTAAATATTCGATAACTTTTAGTAGAACTTGATGAGTTTCCGTAATTTGTATAAATTTCAATGACAATTTGTAAATTTTATTGTAAATGTCGGGGCAGAAGGGCGACTTAGAGTTGTCCGATATCCATATACGTAAGAAAACATGAAAACGTGTCGCTCCTTCTCCCTTATTTTCCGGAAATTTTCGAAGTTTTCCCTTAAGGGCTAAATTATTAAACTGGTCTAAATTATGTGAAATTTTCTTTTTCCTATGCTATTTTAACGTTAGTTCCCTGCACATGGTCCTCTAAAATCATATTGTAATTATCCGTTTACATGTATAATATAATAACAATTCATTAGCGTACGCACAATATATTCACTGGCAGTCCGGACCCTTTCCTGGGAGTGACCGGAACGCAACTAAATCCTTTGGAGGTACGTGCCATGTGTATATATTACATACGCTGAATCGAATTGTTAGGCTATATTATGCATATGTAAACGGATAATTACAGTAAAAAAAACTGATTTTTTCTAGTCAGGAGCTTTATGCAGGGAACTAACGTTAAAATAGCATAGGAAAAAGAAAATTTCACATAATCTAAACCATTTTAACCGTTTAGCCCATAAGGGAAAACTTCAAAAAAATCCGGAAAATAAGGGAGAAGGGGCGACGTTTTCACATTTTCTTGGCGTAAAGAGATATCAGGTCGCCCTTCTGCCCTGAAATTTACAACCTTTTTCTAGAATTTATACAAATTTGCTGAAACTCATCAAATTTTACTAAATTTATCGAATATTTACCAAAACTTTGACAAATTTTCTCCAAACTTCCCGCAAATTTTCTTAAATTTTCATGCATAATTTTAAAACCTTTGGAAATTTTACGTGAATTTCATAACAATCTCTAAAATTTTCAAGCTAAATCGAATAACGGGCTGTACATCTGCGGATTTAACGGTGGAATTTCACACAATCTCATTTTTCCAGTTGATTTACACTCTTACCCTAAGTAAGGAGTCTAATAAATCCAAAAAATTTTAAGAGATGTAACAGCCCAATTCTTTAAAAAATGATACAACGTTGAAGGTGCACTAAAATTATGGGGAATGAAGGGAACGGACGGCCGGATACCGGTGGAGTGTGACCTCCTTTTGAATTGATATAATTGTGCTGTATCGTATTGATTATGAAATAAACAACTGTATTTCGTTATAGTATATCTATAAGGTCACACTCCATTGCCCGAGGGTGCCCGGGGTGATTTTGGCACCAAAGATGGAAAACAGGTGATCGTAAGTAGGGGTGTCCGGTCGATCCTAGGGATACAAATTGATGCAGTATCGTGTATAATCGATGTTGTGCCTTATATTATGTATGATTTATTGTAGTCGATGCGTAGAACGGGTGTGCGTTCGGTGAGGCCGGGGACCAACGGATGTTTCAGGGATTTTTGGTGAAAACTGGTCGCCCTGGGCCGGTCCCAGCGCACACGCCGAATGCCCAGTATCTCATGATAGCTGCTGTGTATTGTTATTTGTTATAGATGTTATAGATGTATATATATAGG
The DNA here is from genome assembly GCA_030248225.1 of Trileptium ribeirensis. Lineage (NCBI taxonomy): Eukaryota > Metazoa > Nematoda > Enoplea > Enoplida > Thoracostomopsidae > Trileptium > Trileptium ribeirensis. The sequence continues at coordinate 1,862 of JASANE010026275.1, forward strand.
TGTTTGGTCAAGGAATACCCGGATGAGCCCGAGGAGGGTCGCCGGTGATCGAAGTTCTTGGTCTAAGCGAATCAAAACAGAGTATTTTAGGATACAAATTTTCCAAGACACTATTTTAGGGTACGACACAAAAAATTTAAATTTTGGATTTACTACTAAACTTATGGGAACGGGGGTGTCTGAACCCTCGAAAGGACACTGCTGGGGTGTCAAATTGCCCCGGCGGGTCTAAAAATTCGGATCCCCTAAATACTTACGGACCCCCGAACAGGCGCTTAAGCCTCCCATTTTCTAAGTCCTAAAGGGTACCTAAGGTAACCAAAAGTTCCCGATTTTTGGAGCCCGGGGTATTTCTCTGGTTCTTCCCTAACGGTCTGGTCGAAATCCGGGGCCGCCCACCCCGGCGGCTCCGCTCAGGATCCTCTAAACTTAAATGGAACACCAAAATTTTCTGTTTCGGGCAACTAAACCGGCCTCTAACAGGCCCCCTGTAAGAGAAATATTAAATTTTAAATTTTGATCAGTAGCCGGCCTGCCAGGGCATGATTCTGGTCCTGCCCCCGGCCGCCTACTGTTATTGGATCACGAGATATCGGCGAAAATGCGCCGATATCTCTATGAGAAAACAGCACTCTGAGCGCTGTTATATTTCTGCTTTAAAATTTCCTCGCACCGACCAGGGCGAGGTTTAGTTGTTTACAGGGCCGACTTGGCACGTGTCGGCCACTGCCCAGCTTATATTGTTGTTAGCATCGTCGCTTCTTTGATAACTACGATGAGATGCTTGCACGTAGGGGCCGCTTGCCAATGTATTTGCCATTTGCCAATATATCTGTACAGTTTTATTTTTGTTGTTTTGTGCAGCCTTCTTGTTGTGTGCCCATCTCGTCTACGACTGCCTGGCTTAGATTTGAAATATTTTGAAATTTGTGTATGTTAGAAGCTTGAGGGTTTGTAGGCTACAGAGTATAAAAGGACGGGCCTGGTCAGTAATGCGGGACCAGTCGGGTAGTCGCACACAGAGATCGACGTGTTTAGTCGGCGGTTGTCGCCGCTCTTTCCTATGTAGCTGGTTTAGGGCTTTCTCGCGTTTTTCTTTTTTCGGTTTGTTTTCGTCAGTCCGGGTGGACTCTTCGACCTGCAGACGCGTGGAAGAGGTCCACCCGGATGTTCCCGATGCTTTTGAAATCGTTTTGCTCGAGTTTAGGACCTGGGACAGCCCTCGCGGGTGCTGTGGCGTCCACCGGATGCCTCGGGCCCCCGCGAGTGCTGTGCCCGCGCTGCGGAGAGGGGGTTGAGTGTTGGACAAAATTTGAGTCAAAATCATGTCAAAATTTCAACCAAAATGGGAAGGTACTCTCGCGCCCGACTGGTTCCCCACCCCCTGGGAAAGACGGGTCCGCCCTATTACCTGTGAGCAGGCTTAAGGGATGACCCTCCCTCTGGGGGACCTCCATGCCACTAGATACGTGGGCCATTATAGGGGCCAGGCCGAACACCCTGGTAAACCCGCCGGCAGCCTGCTAAGCTAAGCGGTTCCCACCGGTCAGACTAGGGTCCACCGGGGAATCGTGTAAGCCGGGGTTGTCCGGGCACCACAGTGAATATTGAGAGTGGTGCAGCTGGGATCCCTTAGGGCCAGAACTGGTCCTAGTACAAATTTTCCAGGCAAATTTTTTCTCCATAAATGTATATTTTATATATCATCCGAACCCCATTGACTAGCTGAGTCGAATTGTGCAAAATCTGGATGAAATTGTTCATTGATTAACAACAGTGGTTTAGGATAAGCTGAGGCTCAGCCTAAAGCTTAGCCTAAACCTAAGGTTTCATCCATCGAACCCAAAAAATCAAAACAAATTTGCCCCAAAACCGGTCAAAATGGATATTTTCTGAACCGTCTCGTCGATATCGGTTGAATTATACCGAAGTTATCATCTTCAAAATGGATCATATTAGCCTGGGATATATAACCGAAAAGAAAGGGGAATTGGGTGGGTTGGGTAAACGTGTTATAAAACCGGACTACCAAGTGGGGGTTATTTGGATCGAATTTAAACAATCACTGTTCTTAATATAGGAAGGCCAAAGTGAGGATATTGGATGGGTTGATAAATTGGCAAATTTGGTTGTTCGAGTGCCTGCTGAGCAATCGGAGGACGAGCTGGATCCAACGCTGCAAGGAGATAGTAAGTATATATATTCAGGGGCGACGATCCCAAAAAATAGTCTGGGAATGAGCATAATTTTTCTTGATTTCTTTTCCCCGGTCTTAATTTCTGGGGGGGCGTGCAACCCCCTTATCCCCCGGAATGGCTGTCCATGTATATATTTGTGTTTGTATATTATATTACATATAATATACGTATTATTAAGAGGCGCCTCGATTGTTGAACTCCAAATACCGTGAAAATTGGTCTTTCATTCGTGTTATTTGAAAAATCGAACAAAAACCAGAAGCAACATCTTAGTAGTAGATCATACCGCCTAGCTGTTTTTGTAATAAATGTAATAAAGATTATTCTAATGAAAAACTAGACAAAATAAAATGTTCTTCACACGCGGTTAGCTGCCGAATTATTGTTATGCAGGTTATTGCTGATGAAACGCAACAAGAAAAATAGGAGTTATCAAGAATATAACATTGAACACTGATGTATTTGACAGATTATGGCATACTGATGGCTTAATATTGAGAAAAAATTTTTTGCTGGAGAATTTTAACTTGGGCGTTTTTGAAACAAAAATTGCGGATAGCGCTGGAATGTTAGCTATTGCACACGGAATTAGGGATATAATTTTACAATCCTGTGTATTAAATCGTCTTGTTCATTATTTTAGAATATTATTGTAAAATTTATGTTTGGCTTTATGTTTGGACTAATAGCGAGAGATGCTGTATGCCATTTTTGAACCACACTAATACGCTACGAGCTTCTTTCTACCTTACCTTAGAATACGGACATAACTTTAAGACATTTATAAGACATTTTTATACATCTAGCTTAAAATTTCAGGTCATTTCCGAATCATGATAATTGAAAACTTAACCAAATGGGCACGTGAATCAACGATTGAGAGCACAGAACTTGTTCGAAGCATTTTTGCATTATTGCTACGACAATATTGTGGGATACAAGAGGTGAGCAGCAATTTGGGCAGCATACTGTTTTTGTATAACTTGAAATATTATTTTCTACTGACAGGGCATGTAAATGTATAAAAATATGTTATTTTCAGCCGTCATTCTACTACAGGGTCTGTGAGATTATGGCTATTTCAGGACGACATCACGTTACAGAGTATATACTTAAAAACGGCATTCTTGCATATTTTGTGCCAGTGAATTCAATATATACTACAATTTGAGGCCTCTCGACAGAAAAGTGGTGCAGTCAAAAGGCTGATATGCCGGTGGATATCTAGGGTTTTGAACTCTCGTGCTGTTGGACTGACGGTAGGGTGCGAAGAACGGCTGGTAAAGTAAAATTGTAGTTTCTTGTGTAGGTGTTCTCTAGTGATGCGGACCGGACCTCCGATTGGCGGTCCGGTCTGCGGTCGGACCGGACTGGACCACTGATACCGCGGACCGGACCGCTGGTGCGGTCCGCCCGGATAAGACCGCTTGTACTTACCCGGATATATTGATGTACTCGTACTTACAGCTCGACCTTACCCGGAAGTACTACATTGATATTTTGCGTTAAACTCACGTGTCGCCGTCAAAAATATGTTAACGCTTCAACATATGATGACTCGTCATACATTATTGATGCTTTCATTTTTTCTGCTTGAACTTCATTGTGTTCTACGTTGGCGAGGTTGGTGGCGCTTTTGTTTTGCAAATTATGTTTATTCCGAAATTTGAATAAACACATACATGCTAGTCGAATCGATTTTAATTTTTGAATAACCACCTAACGCATCTTCACGAAAATTCTATTTCAGGCCTATGTCATGGTCCCTAACGGGGATATTTTGCATAGCGTATAAGTCATTTGAGAACTACTCGCGAAAATTCGTTAAAGCTGCTTGGAATGAATCCTTTGCCTCAGCTTTAAAATCTTTGATATCTTTACTAGTTAGAACTCTGGTTATAATATTGTTTTCATAATTCTTCCATATCGTATCTGCAACAGGTGTCCCGAGCTTGGACAAGTGATGTTCAATGCTACAACCCCATATATTGGGACTGACCTGTATTGACGGTAATATAAGATGTCTTACCCAAAAGAAACGGATAACGCCTTGATGTAATGGTTTAATGCAAAGATGTGAATACGCTTTCTCAATATAGCTTATAACACCAATGTTATACTGAAAAAAGTGCATCAGTATGGAATTTAAATCTTCAAGTAGCTCTACACCATGATATATGCAGTTATTAAAACTTATTGCCGATTTACTCCATTTTGTGGATGCATAGTAGACAACGTGCGACATTGTGGAACTAATCTTCTTGAGCTATTTTATTTTACAATGCTATCATAGGTTTTTCATTTCAAAAATGAAAATTATTTTATTTTAGGCAAATCTGTATGTATTTTAATATAATGAAACAGCATAAAGTTCGATCACAATGTAGCACGAAACCGTACAAGACTATACTCAAATTGTTGAAATATCAGCAAATGATTCTGATGTAGTGTACAAGTACTTTACTGCGCGAGCAATTGAAAGTTTAAATGTCTTAAGTGAAAAAAACAGTTGACAACGCTGCAGGATTGATAGACATTGGTTTAATTTTAAATAAGTATATATTCTGCTCCATCAGGAGCGTTATGCTAGGGTACGCTTTATAATCCATTTGTAATACTACATTAACAAACCGCAGCCGTCTCACGATTCCCGTTTAGTAATAGGCAAACATTTTGGGTTCTGCTGATTTTGGAAAAAATAGTCTAGAATTTTTATATTCGCTGCTGGACCGGACAGGACCGGGGCGGTCCGGGGTCGGACCGGGCGGTCCGGGTCGGACCGGGCTGTACCGCACCGGACTGTACCAGTATTGAAGCCGGACCGGACCGGTAACTGTTACCGGACCGGCCGGTCCGCATCACTAGTGTTCTCCATTGCAGATAATATCGAATTCACGATATAATACCTTCTTGTTTTGTAACTTTAGTTGTGTCCCTACAACACATACGCTGACATAGTGGCTGACACCATATATTGTTCTTGATAATTTCACTAGCAGTCAGCTAATGGTTTAGGCGCCAAACAAAATGTGTGTTCGCTAAAATTTCAACGTTCCCCAAGAGTTTGACTGACAACATTTGTGTATAACTTTATATTATTATCGGGAAGGCCATACAAATATATAAATACATGATGCTTATTTACATAGAGCAGGTGAGGCAGGCCCGTAGCCAAGAAGGACATGTTAGGGCCATGCCTCCGCCCTCCTTCCCCCGTGCTAAGGAGCAGTTCCACCGTGCAAGGCACTGGCCACTAATTAGAACAGGAAATGTACGACAATGCGTGCCCCCCCGCGAACGATTGAAGTGCTCGCAACCCCCAAAGTTGAGCTGCTGGCTACGGGTCTGGATGAGGGAGGTGTTACCCTCCCCCTCCGACACCCAAGCGCTAGAACCGCCCGAGCGCCGAAGTCGCAGCTATCCTTTCGCTGACCGGATGACCCACTGGAAGGTCGAAGGCCGACATCCCCGAAGCCACGGCTATCCCCAAGGACCTCAGGCATTGGCTAGTATGAGTGATCTTTATTAACTATGACACGATCTAACCTCCAAAGCGGACGTAACTTGAACTCCTATGATACACCACGGTGCTATCAAATTCAAATAAAAACCCTGTTACTATGTGCTGCAAGATTTAAAGTTTCTTCACTGTTTAAGGGTATATACGCAAACCGCAACACCATTCGACGAACTAAGCTGATATACTGCGCTACAATATTCATGGTATATAGCTATCAACTAGCGCATAACAGCTTAGACTATGCTTACGGTCAGAGTGTTGATAATGGCGCACTTTGCGTTCCACTTATTGGCTTGCTGTAGAGGTGTTCTCCGCATGGGACTCGTAATTTCATTGTAATCTTATGTATTTTTATTGTAATATAAGAAGCATAATATATTATTTGCATAATAAGGTTTGCTGTTGTGTTATATATACTTTCAGATAATTGACGCACTCGAAAAATGCTACATCATTGCCCCGCGTAACATTGTCGATATCGAACAATTGCTTATATACTTAACGAAAATTCGATGTTTGCTAACAGTTCAAACAGAAGCTCTCGAAGAAGATATCATCAAGTTGGCGCTATGGTAATTGAAAAAGATAGCAACAGCTGAAACAACTGACATTTCTAGTGTCTCGGCATTTAGGATTAATGATTTTGACGGGTGCTGTCTATTTTATGACACACCTTTTTGCTTTCCCATGTACGATGCTGACAGTATGCCGATGTAATCCCTACTGATCTCAGCTTTGGATGTAAATTGTCTAGACGAAATTTGGCTTTGGCTATCCTGTGTACCAAATAATGATGTATGATCATTGTCCTCACTCTGGTGAATTGAGGTTTTTGAGCTAGTGCGAAGAATAATTCTTACTTGGTCATACTATTTGGTGTAGTGCACCTAGTAAACAATTTACCATTCAAAATTTAACAGTATTAATTCAGCATCAGGATAACGTAACTTTTTTCCGGAATAGCTGCATCAGTGAACAATGAGCTATTCACTGTTCATATACACACTGTGTTCATTTTCATGCAACCGCAACAATCCTATCAGTTCAGCAATCATTAAATATAGCTTAGGTTAGATTTCATGTATTAATTATGTGAAAAATCATACAGTTGTGCGCTCGACTAGTCGATTTATTCTCCTGGATATAAAAATATCCAGTAAAAAACCAATACGTAGTGTAAGGTTTGTCTACTCGATTTTTTTTTTATTTTCACACAAGATCTTTAATATTTCAGTTGTAGTAGATGTAACTCGCAGAAAAAAATAGGAACTTCCAATTTAGACTTGCAAGAAGTGTATATAAAAAATCAAAAACGAAATTTATTTTTTTAATAAATTTATTAAGCATGAGATACGCGGAGAACCCACTTTGTGACAAGCAAAAATTTAAATTTTAGTCCAAAAGGTTAGGCGGCAGCCCTGCCTCCATTTATGTCTACCCTTGTATTCATACATATTTTGTAGTTTGTCTATGTATTAAATAGGCGATATTAGTGTCGGATGTTTACTTAACGCAAGTACAATTTAATGCAACTGCAATCATTCCTTTCAATTACACACACGTCAGCGATATTTGTGCAAAAAAATGTAGCAAAAATTTCAGTAACCTCTCCTAAACTCAGGCACAAAAACTTACAGGCATACAGCCACCGTCTCATATTGATGATAACGATTCCATTTTCTAAGATAAATATCGACTGGTTACAATACTGCGCTACCGGTTCAACAATGAACCAGCTTCCTAATTAACTTTTCGCTTATGCGGTGTTCTGAAACAGTGTCACACCGACGATAACATTTTAGCTGAGACGTTGGTGCATCGACGCCTATATTGCTTAAGTGTATGTGAATTATTTTCTGGCACACTAATTTGTAATGCGCATAACGATTTGTCCTGAAATTTTAAGATCTTTAGCTGAAATTTGATCTTTGAATTCTCTGGACGCTACCTTTGTCGTACTAACTCCACTGTCTGTGCCAAATGATTGCATCAATAAAATGTTCAATTTATAGTTCTAATAGCATCTGACTATTCTAGGCGCAATAATATTTCACCATATGCACATTCCGAAGTGACCGAAATATTCGCTATTGATATTATACTGACCTCATACTGACCTCCCGCTCGGCAATGTTTCGGTGTTGAGCAAACATTTGCGAATGATTGCTGTGCCCAATATAGCCTAGGATATTATTATGAACCTTTATGGATGTAGATTGCGTCAGTTAGCTTTCCAGACCAATTTTTTTTTTAACTCAAAAAATATTTTCAGGCATATTGTCAACAACAAAGTTTTCTTCCAACATCCTGATCTAATGCGACTGTTGGTCATTCATGAAAACGTTATGAGCGTCATGATGAATATTTTAAGTCGCTCACAGCAGTCGACAGAATCTGTCGCCGATGTAACTGGAAGCGATACGACGTTGGAGCAAGGATTAAGGGTAAGGTTTAAACATAACCCATTCCATCTCAGAATGTGTATTTTGAGCAACAGCGAACTCAACCTGCTGCATGTTCCTCCAATTCTTCTACGTTATCTATACTATGCGATTTGGGAGATGTTGCTCGATTCTTTAAAGAGCCCTATGACGTGAACGAATAATAACGCACGTGTAAACGAACATGGTGCGCCAAACTGGGATGGCGCATCGGTTCTTAACGCGTCACTTTACGAACTAAAGTGTTGAGATTTATGGATGAAGCAAAGTAGCACAGTTTATAGATGCGGTTAAATACTTGCTTCTTTATAATTTTTGCTCTAAGTCTTGACTCTGATTATTCAGCTACAATATTCCAACGTTAGACTAATCAGTGCTATGAAATCTCGTGTTTTTTTCGAAGTATATATGCCAATTTTGTTTTTAATTTTATACCAATACATAAAACATAAGCAACATATATAATTATAGTTAGTTAGTTTTTGCCTCGTTTACAATAAGACGTCCCACAGATGCGAACGCAAACAAGTACGCAAAAAGTTTTAATTTGTTGGATAGTTACAACGATTTCTCGGGTGGAGCCCACAGAATCACTGCTAAGTCAGTGTATGCAGTGCTGTTACACTTGAAGCTGCGCTGAGACCGTTGGGTTTGACACTTTTAGTTTTAAGTATTGGTAACCACAGCAAACCATGAATAATAGTTTTAGATACTACGAACTAATAGTTTTAGATACTGCGAACGGAACAGATATTTAATAAACTCAGTTAATGGATATCTATGATTTATTGTTGGACCTGAAAAAAAATCAGAGTATTTTTTGCATAGATACAGACGATAACAGCAATATTTTTTTGATTCAAGCTGTGTAGACATACTTCAATATCGGGATAAACTCACCAGTGCCAGCCTGCGACAAAACCAACACATGAATGGAAAAAATTTGATCCAAATAGGACGAACTAATCCAAAGCCGTCCATGTCTCAGGGAGAAGTCGTCTCAAGTGGGTAGAGGCCCTCTCGGTTGATGACGTCGGGGAGCAGTGGTGCTGACAAAAAGGTGACGACCTCCCTATCCCCGTCGAGCCCTCACTTTTGCCAATTTCACCCTAATTATTGCCATATTTTTGCTAATTTTCCCCTATTTTTTCAAAAAATTTTTCGCAGTGGAGGAAGATGGTGGCGGGGGTAGAGATGACGCAGGGGAGTTGGAGAAAGACGGCTGGGGTGCTGATACTCAGGGGGATAGGGTTGCCCCTTCAGGAGCGGAGGGGGAGATCAAGGCCTCTGGGACACGGGTCCGAGGCCTCAGATTAGGAGTAGCCCAATTCTGATCCCCTGCTTCGGCATGTATGTTTAAAGCAATAAAAATTATCACAACGAAACATACACAAATAAACTTTAAAGTATTGAATTTGGCTATCCATTCCGTAGCATGGTTTGATGTTAGTAAAGTATCGATGATATTGTAATACGCAGCCTGCAGACATACTCATTGTCTAAATTTAAATCAAACACTACTCATCGTCCTCACGCTATATTAATAACCGCTGTAACTAGGCCACTTTTTAACTCAGAAGTGGTAATTTTTGTTCTTTTATTAAGTTGTCACAGAGGTTATCGGCAAGATACTAGGCTTGCAGTTGCGATAGCTCAGTTCAGCAGTGCAGTGAAAATTTTAATTGTGTCACTTAACAGTTACCGTGTCATAGACGGAGAGCAAACATTTAGCGGCTTACGTTTCTACGCTAGGTATTAGTCTATATTAACTATTCCAATGTTACTGCGTGACTTTTGGATAATCTCTGTACTGGATCGATAGAAGTTGTCTATGTTTCGTGCACTAATACGCTGTGGTAGCTGCCAGTTCGGCTGTAAATTCATATCATTTTTATAAAAGTACTATAATATATGTAAGGTCAAGGTGTCTACAGAATAATATAATCTTTAAAATGTTTTCATTCTGTTCATTGTTTTCCTTTTGTAATTTTTTATTTTTCAGGATACATCAGAAATGGTCGTCTCATGCTGTAAATTCTTGTGCTTTTTCTGTCGCACGTCTCGTAGAAATCAAAAAGCCATGTTCGAGCATACATCGTATTTGCTCGACAATGCTTCGATGATGCTAGGTAAGTTGTCTAAATTCACATAACGATCGCGTAGACCTCGATAATGGGACACTTGATATAAGATTTGGATTTAAGAGACCCATTGGGAAATCCTACATGGGTCTGTGTCATCGACACATGATTTGGAGGAACTGATCAAACCTAGTGCTTCGGTCAGGCTCAATAATTTTTTAGGTAATATCTTTGGAGAAAAAACAAACACTACAAGATCAGATAACCTCAACGAGCTATCACACCTTCAAACAGTTTTCGGTGAATCGAGCAAGCCCGACTAGCTTTCAACTATAATTTTATTACTCAAAAATGACATTCATGACTCATCATTATAACACCTCGTCTTAGTCATTGATGAATCTGGCCAGTTAGCTAAAATGCTTGCTGTATTGCAACAAAGCATCGATAAGTTTAGCTGGGTTCTGGAATTGTTTCTATACCACACGGTAGCTAAATTCAATCAACATTAATCCTAATACGAAAAACAATTGCACTGAACATATTTTAACTAATTAATAATAAAAACCTAGAAGTTTATAATTTAAAAGTTATGTGTTTTACCAATCTCTAAAGCTTTTACCCTTACCATTTTTGATTTGACATGACATATCTAAATATTCATTTTCCTAATCAGACCAAAAGTTAATGAACTGGTTATTATAACAATGCTTCAATCAAATCGTTTGGGTTTGATCAGTCGCACTTGTATTGACATGATGCACAAGATAATATATCTCGGGTTTATCGTGAGTTTTGTGTACCCTTGGTGTCAGTTTTGTCGTATATATCTGAAAACATTTAGACCTCCTCATCATCTAGGTCAGCTTACACTTGATACAGCCACGGGTACTGTTGAAATCTACTATACCCTATAATTGGTCAACTATGGTGGTCAAATATTATAAATTTGATGAGGTTTTATGAGTAGATTAGTTTGTTACGCAGGTAGTAACATAATTAAGTCCGAAAAAAGCTGACACGTAGCATATTATATTCATTAAAACATTTTGCAAAACCGTTTAACATGCTAATAGTTTTCGTTCTTTCATAACAGTGAGTTCATATGGACTTAATTTTGAGCTGGTTATAGCAAACGTTCATGCATTTATCGATCCGTCAGGTAAATCGTTTCACACTTTAGCAACAATTGTCATAACTACCTTTAACTCCTCTATACATACAGCTGTATAAGCTGTATCTGATGTGAAACTAAATAATATATGCGTACACATCAATCTGCGTACATGCGCACAAATAAAATTTTTAAAGTTCGAAGTTTAAGCACCACGACTGATATTGAATTTACAAGGCTTATTGTTTTTTAGCAGTTGTTTAGCTAGTTCTGGTGCTTTGCAATAGATTGAAAAATTATGACATGTAGGTTACTACAGAAATTGAAATGTACCCTGGAAGCTATGTTTTACTCATATCACAGCTGTTCTATATTCATTTTTTCAAATTTGAAAGAAAAAATTTGTCAAGCCTAGTCGGCTGGCAAAGTTGAGGGTTTGCAGAGTCCAACCATGCCTTTAGAGTTTGGATCTCAAACGAATATGTGAATGCTGCATATCTCGCCATTCGTAGAGAAAGTCTTGCTTTACTTATAATTTTGACGGTTTTAACAAAACATTTAGTTCAATGCCATAACACGAGCAATGTTTTTTTACAAATTTCTTACCATTCCACTTTTCAATCTAACGTCAGCTAACTGAATGGGCTAGTTTCAAGAGCGTAATTTACTGTTATTTGTGCTCGTATTGAGAAAGCAACTCAACATAATACTGGACGGGCATTAATGCTACGAGGGTTTATTTTATGGGAGAAACAGAAGTCAAACCTCCAAGTGACGCCGTGAAACATTGAGGAATTTTGACTTGTTTTTTATGTCTCAATACGGTGAAGAGAGAGAAAAATTGATGAAATTCTGTATCAGTTATTGAATTATTTAGAATTTTATTTATGTACCATAACTTGATGCTTAATAATCTTTCTATCTTCTATTAAATGATGGTAGTTTATGTTAGTGAACAATATTTATAATTTGTGAATTTGGGTTTATGTTTTCAGCCCGCCCATCGGTCCGTGGGTCAGTACCTCTGGATGTCGCCTACTCATCGTTTATGGACAACAACGAATTGGCTCTGGCTCTTAAAGAAGAAGAGCTTGACAAAGTCACCGTGTGGCTAAGTCGATGTGGACTTCAGGTTTGTATCTTTAACATCGTTCCTATTGATTTTTGTGTTTCAACCTGTTCTTAGCGTACTCGTATAAAACCAATGTTTTAATGACGTCATTTATTTCAAAAGTTTTTATTCCGTCAATCATACATTTTTCTTAAATAAATTACAACGTTAGCATTTGAGAAATTGGTTATATGGTTTAATATTAGATGTAAAAAACAGAGCTCGAAAAATAAATTGCGTTCATGCAAACTTGTCCAGCCCAAAGTACATGTAGAATTATGTTTACGATAATCTAATTTTGTCAGTTATCACAACAAAATTCCGCGATTGATTATGAATATATAGATATACATATGTGGTTTTTTATGCAAAAATAACCCTTTAAGTTTCTTTAAATCTTGGGTTCTTATCGCTGGCAGTTGGATAATTATACAAACCTTGGGTTATTTGAGTTTTGCTCATACTGTCATTGCAGTTTATATGATATTCATTCGATTTCAACAGAAACCGTCTGCTATAGCTCAATGGGTTGAATACGAGCTGGCAATAAAGCGAGCATTGCTTGGTTACCCATGGACCAAAATAAAAAATAAGACAAAACGCGAAACAAACGGGCCAATATTTTTTTAAATATGTACGACAAAAATCTAAATGTTTCTCATTTGACAGCCGAATTATACAACATTACGCTACAAAACATTCCACCAATCTGCCAACATAAAAGTCAACATCTGATTGATGGCCAAGTAACAAATTTTATGATACTTTTTGCTTGGAGCCGCTGAAAGATGGTTAACAATGTTTTATAATTGTATACTAAAGGCTCTTACAACTTTGAGTATAACATATTTTTGATGTTTGAGTTTTAGGGCAATTCAGAACTAATGGCAAAGGGATATCCGGATGTTGGATGGGATCCGGTTGAAGGTGAACGATATTTGGATTTTCTACGGTTTTGCGTTTGGGTCAACGGTTAGTCGACCTCATTTTCCTAAAGATTTATTCAAATATTTAACTAATTATAATTTACAATAAATTATTTCAACTTTAATAATTTACGACCAAGGATAATTAAAAATTAAGTTTTTGCGCAATTACTACCGCAATGTTTTCACCATTAATATTATTATGCATTATATTATTGGACATATTGTTGACTCGCAGGGAAACATTTGATATGGCGTAAAAACAGTTTCAATCCATTGGAGGGAACCCCGTCGTATGGCCGGAGCGCGCATTTGGTCCGCTACACACTAGTCTGACGCCATCGGCCTTCGGTCAGCGCGGGCATTCACTACTTGTGCCGGGCCGTAGCCAAAGTTGTGTTGACTGCGTACCCCACATGTCCGCTGAAAACCTAAAACACGAAATTTTTAAGTTTTTTGATCTGTTTTAAAATTTTAAATTTTAAATCTAGTCATTTTGGGTGTTATTCTATTTGGCGTTACCTACTATAATTTATGTAATTTTAAATCTAGTCCATACAAGCTGATGCTTAGAGGTTTCAGGAGGTAGCTGGGGTCGGGGCTTTCGTGTAAGGGGGTAAAGAGAGGCCGTCGCGGCAGGCCCTCCAGGTGGTTCTGAAACAGTTGACGACGTTCACCGAGGACACTTATTTCTGCAAATTTTACCATCATCTTTCACCCTATATTAGCCAATTTTTGCTAAAATTTTACGGGGGGGGGAGCGGCGCACCGGGGGTTACCCTTAAGGAACGGAGGGGAAGATCAGGGCCTCGGAGGAGGGGATCTGAGGACGCAATGTCGGCATGTATGATCTAACCGCTAGCGCAAAAATGATTTTGCCCAAGCTAACGGTTTAAAGGTTACAGATTAAACAGCATTAAGCCACTATAAAAATGTCCTAAATTTAGAACAAAACCAAAGAACAAAATATCTAAAGTTAAAAGCCAAATGTTAATACATGTAGTTTTGTGACAAAGCAGCAGCAGTAAGGGCGTGAGCATACAAATTCTGTAAGTATATAGATTGTTCCGATTATGCAGTGTTAGCCAAGATAGAAATAATATCTTGAAACATTTTAGTAAAATTCATTAGAAAAGAATATTTTTCAACCATTTTTACAATGAAGAAAACTGTATGTTTACTTTTTCTCCATACGTAGCGAAATGACGTGTTTGGCTTTGGTGTCAGTTAGCTCTGCTATTCAGGATTTGTTTGAAGAGTTGCATACACCAGGATTCGTCGACTCTTCGGCAATTGAAAAATACCCCAATGCTTCTGTTCTATTAAACTGTGGTGAAAAACTGCATGGCAACTGTTCGCCTTTTACCCTATCTACGTGTATATTTTTCAATGGCCGCGTAGCTCTAGCTATACCGACATGAGCACCAACTGCTTATAACACTTTTGTAAAAACTGCATGTTAAATATTTTTACAAAATTTTATCTGTCATAATTACATCTCTGTCATAATAATCTGTCAGTATCTCATAATAATTCATGTTAGCTTAATCCTTCAAACATTTCATTTATCTACCTGGCGAAAACTGGGAAATTAAATAATATTTTCTGATCTCTGATATTATTTGTCAGTTATCAAGTAAGGAGCAATGCACAACGAAAATGTTTTTGGACAAATTAAAATGGTGCGTTTTATAGCTAATTGCGGTAATACAAACAGACAGAAAGAGAATTTATTTTTTGCACAGTTAACCAGAGGTAACCAGACGGGAAGGACGCAGCTCATGGGGCAAGTTCTCGCATTGGGTGCTTGTCGCACAGCAGCGATGTCGGGATTTCCACTTTGATGAACGCGTATGGATCTCA
>JASANE010026276.1:5000-82003 GCA_030248225.1 Trileptium ribeirensis
CGCAGTACCTATGCGTTAAACAGGTACTAGACTTTGGTCTAGGCGGATAAGATGATGGGTGGTGTAACGGACAATCATCACGGCCAGCCTCCACACAATGCTTCGGCATAACAACCCGGATTGTCACCTAGTGCTAATTGCATCTTTATCCTTTATCCTATGGGGACAGAAAGTGAGTAATTATCAACAACGAAAAATGGGGTTACTACTGGCTATTCCTAATTACAGAATGTAGTGTGGAGTGTCACATTCTTCTTTAGGCTTCATAACTGTTGATATCGTAGAGGTTAAGAAAATGTTAAAGACGTAACACTGCATAAAATATGGATAAATAATTTTCACACATGACGATATAGATTTTAATAAATAGTATATGTACTGTGTATGTAAGGATTATGGATACCTGCATAATAACTGAGGCAAGACAATACGAGTGTTAAAACATCGCAAACACCTTAATTTGTTGTGTTACATTCCAGTCAAGAAAAATACATTTTTCGATTATCGAGGATATATGCTGCGATTGTACGAAGCCACTAACTCAGCATAAGGCAGATGCTTTTTTTAAACCCTATATAAATGCAACGAAATACCTATGCAGTACGATTATTGAAGACCGAGCGAATTAATAGATATGCGCGATATAAGAAGAATTCGGTCGTGGTTGACATACTAATTAGAGACAAGCCTCCAAAACCGTTGAATTTGCGGTATGGTAGATGTTTTACGAAATTATTTGGGCATAACCCTAGATCCAGGTAAAATTAGTGCAATCTACATTATATTCATTTTGTGTTTGTAAAGCAAGGGAAAATTTAATTTCAGAATCATGTTTGGAAGTGCTTTATGATATTTTAATATAATATACATTATATATACTTTTGAAGGATATCACAAAATTATTGCTATCAAACATAACGACTAGCTTTAAATATCGATAACATATACATTCATAAATATCGATAAAATATACATTATAAATATTGCAATGAATTCATACATATAACTTAACATACACTTTAGATTTGTTATTAACTAATTTAAAAAATCCTTTATTTTATAAATACTGTATAACATATATACATTATATTCAGGCAATTATTATATCGTGCAGCGCACCGACTCTTGGTGTTCTAAATTATACATGTAACTGCTACAAATTGCATGAATATTGTACTTTTCTTGCAGTTACATATCGTGTTTTCGTGTGTCTTTCGTATCGCCAATCCTCCCGCATTTCAGCTGCTGAATATTGAACATTTGTTCACGATCACATCTGTTTGTAAAATAGCATATATGCGTAAAATAATGTAAAATACTACACAGCTATATAGCAAGTAATTGTAGCATATCAAGGGTTACAGTGCATTTGGGGAATTGTTTGTACAGTGGTGTAGATTATCATTCAATAGTGTTACACACTCCTTTAGGTTGTCAAAATTATCCTTAGGTAATACTCTGAGACACGCAGTCTACGTTTTATAACACTCAGCTCACACTTTAATGAAGCTTGCACTTTAAGATATCCGATTACATGGTGCCGGAACTTTTAGAGTACCGCTCTGCAGTCGTTTCAAATGGGTAGGCGATAGACCATCATATCAATGTATAAGCTAACTACGTAAGGATCGAGTCACATACCCTTCTACAAATATTCATTATGTACAACTGATTTTGTAATGAAATATGATTATACAAATTTTAAAAAATTATTTTAAAAAGTTTGAGAGGAGTGAGAAAATTATTGTTTGTAAAGGGTGTTGAAGAAGTTATTAAAAATTTGTATAGTTGATTTATTTTTAGTTTTATATTTATAATTATTAAAAATATATTTATACACATTCATTAGATTAAATAAAATTTGAGAGTTTTTATATATTCAAATTAGTAGATTAATTGTTTTTTTATATCTATTGTGACGTTCGTTAGTTTTATCATGGTGATTTGAGACATTAGATAATTGATTTGAATATGTAGGAAGGGGCGATATGTTTTTTTTTTTTTTTTTTTAAATTAAGCCTAATATCATTTGTCTACGAAGATACATATTGTTCAACTATCGTTTAAAAAGTAGATATCGTAAGTTAAATGACTGAATTATATACAGGGTGTTTGCTAAGTAATCTTCGCTGTTTGTGGCTTAATTGCTCAACAGTAACAACACGATTCAAAATATAATTTTGATGGAAAATAAGTAACTACTCCACTTGACTACACAAAACATCAAGTCTCATTTAAAGGACCAACTGCGAGCCATTCAGTTGAATGATTTCATCAAGTCGATAATTCACAAATCAGCAAATTTTTTGAGCAGCTCTGGCTCCATAATGGTCAGTTCTTCAGCCACATAGTCCTTGATTTCTTCAATTGTCTTTGGTCGTCGGCTGTAGACGTTCTGTTTCAATACGTCCTAGAGAAAGAAATACCGCGGTATCAAATCAGGCGAGCGTGCGGGCCATTCAATGGGGCCACATCTTTCGATCCAACGGTCAGTGAAGTTTTCATCATGCCACTCTCGAACCCGCCTCGCGAACCCGACCACCGTCCCGTTGAAAGAACAATTCATCAATTTTGGAAGCTGCATAAAAGCCGACAGGAACCTCTGGTTCAACATTTCCAGGTAAGTGTGCCCAGTCACAGTCTCATCAAAGAAGAGAATGGTCTGACTATTCTCTCAAATGCATGCCGAATCACACTGTGGTTTCAGCAGCGTGCTGTTCATGCTCAATGGTTTCGCGAGGATTTTCATATCCCCAAACAAAATAACGCCAGTGGTGACGATTAACGTGACTGTTCAATTGAAAAGTCTTTCAGACCAAATCCGGTCTCGCTAATTCCAGCTCTCATTTCTGAAATTCAATTCTGCGATCTAAATCGGCTTCATTCAAATGATGCACCACATGTGGGATAAAACGGTAACCGTGGTTTTTGATAGCCCAGTTTCGATCAATAAGCGTTGGAGTGATTTGTGTGTCAACTGCAACATTTTTCTTCAATCCGCGCTAGGAGCGTGCAAGGTCTAGCACAGATCCGGTACTGTCCAATTTACGATTCGTTGACCTAATAGCTTGTCTGGAAGGTGGAGTAGAGTCGGCATAATGGTGGCATGAACCCACTACTACAGCAGCATTGTTTGATTTAGAGTCTAATCGAATAGCTAGGATTCCATCATTAAGCGGCAAGTGATATTGCGCCATTATTGTACTAATAATTAAGTATGATATTGATCTAAAACGTGATAAGAAATAATTTGAATTAGCCAACTGATTACAAAGTTGTGTAGTTTCAAAGTGGAAAACTTACTCATGCAACACCCTGTATATGTGCCACCGGCAAATGCCACAGCGTCAGGACACATGTTCTGTGGTAGTTCCAGTTCCAACTCTGTCTATTTTCAAACTTGTTACTCAAGAGTACATGCTTTGTAAGTCGTCAAGTTTGTGTTTATGGTTAGGTTTAAAATTTTGGTACTGCGAATTCGAATAGTTTTCATTAGCAAAATCAGTTGTACATAATGAATATTTGTAGAAGGATAT
The DNA here is from genome assembly GCA_030248225.1 of Trileptium ribeirensis. NCBI lineage: Eukaryota > Metazoa > Nematoda > Enoplea > Enoplida > Thoracostomopsidae > Trileptium > Trileptium ribeirensis. The sequence goes on from JASANE010026276.1 coordinate 8,537, forward strand.
GTGACTCGATCCTTACGTAGTTTAGCTTATACATTGATATGATGGTCTATTCGCCTACCCATTTGCAACGACTGCAGAGCGGTACTCTATAAAAGGTTCTCCGGTTCACCATGTCATCGGATATCTTAAAGTGCAAGCTTTCATTAAAGTGTGAGCTGAGTGTTATAAAACGTAGACTGCCGTGTACTCAGAGTTATGTACCTAAGGATAATTTTGACAACCGTAAAGGAGTGTTGTAACACTAGTTTGAATGAGTAATCTACACCACCGTACAAACAATTCCCTGAATGCACTGTAACCCTTGATATGCTACAATTAGCTTGCTATACATAGCTGTGTAGTATTGTTTTACATTATTTTACGCATATATGCTATTTTACAAACAGATGTGATCGTTGAACAAATGTTCAATATGTCAGCAGCTGAAATGCGGGAGCGATTGGCGATGAGACGAAAGTACGATCCACGAAAACACGATATGTCACTGCAAGAAAAGTACAATATTGCATGCAATTTGTAGCAGTTACATGTATAATTTAGAACACCAAGAGTCGGTGCGCTGCACGATATAATAATGTGCCTGAATATAATGTATATATGTTATACAGGTTATTCTGTGAAATAAAGGCTATTTTTGAATTCAGTTAATAACAAATCTAAAGTGTATGTTAAGTTCATGTGTATGAATTCATTGCAATATTTATAATGTATATTGTTATTGAATTTATCGATATTTATGTAATGTATATGTTATCGATATTTAAAGCTAGTCGTTATGTTTGATAGCAATAATTTTGTGATATTCCTTTCAAAACGTATATATAATGTATATTATATTAAAATATCATAAAGCAGTTCCAAACATGATTCTGAAATTAAACTTTTCCCTTGCTTTACAAACACAAAATGAATATAATGTAGATTTTTGCACTAATTTTACCTGGTATGCGATAGGGTTATGCCCAACTGAATAATTTGCGTAAAACACTCTACCATTACCGCAGAATTGCGACGGTTTTGGAGGCTTCGTCTTCGAAGTTTGAGTTGCTATGTCAACCACGACCGAATTTCTTCTTATATCGCGCATATCTATTAATTGGCTGTCGGTCTTCAATAATGGTACTGGCCAGATCTCGGCTAGTCTTCCGTTGCATTTGATATGGCGGTTTCAAAAAAGCATCTGCCTTATGCTGAGTTTTAGTGGCTTCGTACAATCGCAGCATATATCCTCGATAATCGAAAAATGTCATTTTTCTTGACTGGAATGCTAACACAACAAAGTTTTAAGGTGTTTTTTGCGATGGTTTATTTAAACACTCGTTATTGGTCTCGTTCAGTTATTATGCAGGTATGCATAATATTACATAGCCACTGTACATATACTTATTTATTAAAATCTATATCGTCATGTGTGGAAATTGTATTTTATCCATATTTTATGCAGTGTTTCACGTCTTTCAACGTTTTCTTTAAACCTCTACGTATATCAACAGTTCATTATGAAGCCTTGAAGAAGAATGTGACACTCATGCCACACTACATTATATCCATTGTGGGATGACGCGGCCCATCTTTCCAGTAGTAACCCCACTTTTCCGTTGGGTTTGGGATAAGTTACTCACTTGTTCTGTCCCCCATAGGATAAAGGATAAAGATGCAATTGGCAATAGGTGACAATCCGGGTTGTTATGCCGAAGCATTGTGTGGAGGCTGGCCGTGATGATTGCCCATTACACCACCCATCATCTTATCTGCCTAGACCAAAGTCTAGTACCTGTTTAACGCATAGGTACTGCGAAGCAATTGTGGCTGAGTCCCTTGCCCAAGGAGATTAGCGCGACCACTGGATTCGAACTCCCGACTTCACGATTATGAAGCAGGCGCTGTAACCACTCGGCCACGCCGCCACTGTCCCCCCATAACTTTCATCCAATTATTTTTATTTTTTGCTCAACTTTGGAACGAAAGTTGGGGAGACAGAACAAAAGTTTGAAAGGCAATACAAAAATTGGGGGACAGGATGAAAGTCGGGGGCAGAACAAAAGTGGGAAACTTGTCCCTCCTTCGAAAAGTGGGGCAACTAATGGAAAAATGGACCACGTCATCCCACAAGGGATATAATATAGCATGGCAAGAGTATCACACTTTTCTTAAAGGTTTCATCGTGAACTCTTGTGAATATTTATTCATATATGTAGAAATGTATGTCGTGTTAAATTTTGACAGGGGAAGCAAGTTATTATCACAAATGTAATTCTTTGGACGCATGGTTTCGGCTTTGTTTGATATTTATATAAAAAATTTAAGCCGACACAGTTGTCCAGTTACAAGCGTAAGAAAGAAAGACATAAATAATTCTTTCAGGTCTGAAGATCCACTTTTTTGTGATAGAACTACAATTTGGAGGATTATCACACGTTTGAAGTTTTGCAAAGTTGAGGCAAGAGTGCGTTACCCATTAGTTTGCAAGATCTCAGATGTGTTTAATCATTTTAGAGCTTTCGAAAATACTCGACTATAACTAAAATTTATTAGTTTGTGCTGTTAAGCTTACGGGTATGGCTACAATATTTCTAGGGAATTCTGCAGTTAGAACACTTAGCTAGATACGTATCTCCATTTTAAACAAATATGACCTGGGAATATTAAAGCTTAACAAAATTATAGTTAAGTCTGTGTATGCTACACAGTTGCCAGTGGAAAACCTTTTCTGCGTAGAAATTTTTTAATTTTTGATCTTGCCATGCTTGGGCTGCGAATGAATTATTATTGCAATCTATGAGTCCTGCAACATTTCTGCACTATAATAGAATTAACAAGATATCGCAAGCGAGGGCGAAATGGAGCGAGCGTGGTTTCATCAAGTGTGCATTTTGTAATCACTTGTGACAGGGTTTGTGTTTGATGTATATACTACACTAAAACCTCTGTAATCCTGAGCCCATTAAAACAATACAGCTTCGTCGACCGTCAACCATCGACAACCAGTGAAAACTCATAAAGTATTCGTGCTGCTCTTTAGATGACCAATCCATCGTATTCAGCGTACCGAAAAAACCTATATAGACAATTCCTGATGCCCTGTACGTAATACTTAACCAAACAACTGAAGACAGACTATATTCCACGAGAAATCGGTTCACTGACTTTAAACGCATTGAAAACATCTGAAAAGGCATGAGATACTTGTGATGGACTCTAGATAAATAAACCATCGTATATATACACAATTCTGAAAAACCTATATACACAATTCTTGATGCCCTGAAAGCAGTATGTAATCAAACAAATGACAACAGACTATATTCTGAAAATCTTGTTCATTAACCCTAAATGCAATTAAAACTCATGACAAGGCATGAAATATACAACTACCCTAGATAACCAAATCACTGTATTCACAGTTCAAACAAACCTATATATAAACCATTCTTTATTAACTCACCCAATACACAACCAAACATATGAAAACAAACTACATATTGAAAATCGCGTTTGTCGACTTTAAACCCCTTGAAACGCCAAGAAGAGGCATATTATAATCCAGTTAGACTCTAGATAGCAAAACCATCGTATTAAGCGTGCTTGATGACCTAATAGTTACGCATTGTAAGGTAAAACACGCAATACCATGCCGAAATTTTGAAAATAGCTATTTCTCGTAAAGGGTCGACGAACCGTATTCGAACCCGCAATAATGTTGAAGACCTGATTCTGCTGGTTTCCATGGTTCGATGTGAAGCGTTTGCTGCGAGATATCAGCTGTGAAACATTGGTACTTGTATGGCCGGATTTAGCAAAGAACCTTAAATAACCTGTTTTTGCCGTTTTCAAACAAGATGAGGTCGGAGCTGTTCGCGTCCAAATAAAAGGGCACATCGTCATCACTTTTGCTATCGAACAAAAAATATTGTTGAAATCCGTGCATCAGAAAATGAATTATGATTGGAAACGACAGACAAAAACGGAATTTTCACAAGTTTTTCCATAGCTCCCTCAGTGGAAACTGCGATCGCTTCACTAGGTCCGTTTCAATATCCAAACTAGAACGAGTGCTTGAAATTACATACATATTCTGAATTTCTGAGCTTAATATATGTAGAAATTCAGTTAATTTAGAGCCTTTTTCTGTCCTCAATTTGCTAATTTTTGGTATCGAGTCGATAAATTTTATAAAGGTTGTGACTTGTATAATATTAGCTCAATCCGATGCAAACTGTAATATTGATGACACTGTATTATACTTAAATCCAATGGTTGTGATGATATAATAATGTTTATATAATATTAAGTCTTGGTATTCAATATTCATTACATTACTTCTAGCTATTATGTATACCTGATAAAATTTGTACAACAACGGGTTACAGATATATAGCTTACCCTAAAATACTGATTTTCATTTAAGAGTGATAAACGACTATATTTAAGAATGACAAACGTCAGAATTTAACATTATAAACAACTGAGGTGACTGAAGTTTAGAACTAAGTTAAGCAATGCCTACGGCACATAGCCAAAGAAGTTGTTATTGCCACCATGATTAAGACATACAATGCCAGAGGTCTGAGAGAATCAACTGATGTCACAGTCGTGCTTTCACTGGTACAGCTTGAAAGAATTTAAGTTAGAAACACCAAACTAGCTTAAAATCGCCATAACACGTTTTGATACGATTTCTTGCCAGAATACTCGTCTTGAAACATTTACTGCCTTCGCAGGAAACTTCGTTTACACGATAGGACTGAGTTGTGTAAAAGTTGAAAAAATGTAACTTTCTTTTTCACAAGCGAAGAGATGTTAAACTTCATACGTTAATTAATTTCTTAAGTACGGCATTGTAGCAGTTCGTACCTGACCAGTAATAGAATAATGGCCACAGGAGAGGCTTTGAAACGCTGAATAAAATAAAAAAATAGATCTGAGTATTTGTAATGTTTCAAATAATTCTAAAATCGTCCATAATTAGCATTGTCAAAGAGCCAGAAAAAAGCTTGAAAGCGCTAATATATATGTCAAAAATTGCAATGTTTCTCGAACGAAATTCAGCTTTCTATGCGAAACGCTATATAACGCGGAACAGGTAGCACATCAGCACAAATGATACACCAAAGGTTTTCTGTGTAATATGTGTTCAGTGTTGCAACGTTTTATCTAATAATGCTTTGCTAGAACCGTTGGGTTTTGGATTTCAGTTCTTATCAGAAAGTTGAAAAATGATTGAACTTAACGTTTACAACGTGGCAGAAGCTTCATGTGCCTTGTCTTGAGCAACGTTATCATTACGGCACCGATTCTGCAGAGCTTGTGAAACCTAATAGATAATCTGTGTTCAGCTTAATTTTGACTGCAATTAACAGACATTTTGTAAACATGGAAAATAAATACAAAATCAATGTATCCGAGGTTACGCGTATTGTGAAGCAACAACTTCTGTAGGCTAAAGTGAGGTGCGTTCGTCCAGAACTTCATTGTCTGCTGGCCTAATCGCTCGAAATTCTTTGAATGGTAGTGAAACACAACATTATCCGCAACTCAGTTTTCAACTTGTGTTCATCTGAAACATCCGGACGTCAGCCCTACAGGTCTAGAGTTGGCTACCGTTTACTTGATATTTTTGCAAACCTAATGTAGTAAAATAAACTACATATCTGTAAAGACCAAACAAATCTTGACAAAATAAAGCAACAAATTTGGCAGATATCAACACAGAGCCTCCCGAACGGTAGCCCAGCGCATTTAGAAGGGGCAAAATTTAGTGCAGTATACTGAAACACTGAATTGTAGGGTGTTGGCAAGTCGTCGTTGTGCCTTTACGTTGAGCATCTCACGGGAGTGACAGTGTATAACCAAAGTTGCTTGCTGACGCGAAGAAGAGTGAAAATAAAGCCTCTGTTAGGTCCTTAACTCTTAAAAGCCATGCAACAAAACAGAAGTAATTAATGTCTATTTTACCAGGGGTAAGCCCAATGGCTATACTTACTGATAATATTTAGAATTATGTACTTAAGCATTCGTTTCACGTAGTCTGTCTGTTTTATCGATGCAGACCTTGTTAGAATGCAATTTCTACACACAAAATCCAAAGTTTGAAATTTTAGTATTTGTTTTAAAGGAAAAGATTAAATATCAAGCTTGAAAGTTTACATATTTTGATAGTTTCAACGCAAAGTACTAATTTTTATTTGACACATGGAACTGTTAGTGTTTGTTGTTTGCAGAAATGACGAAATTTCGCTTAGTACAATTTTTGATCGTGTAAATTCACACTTTCGTTTTTGTGTGTATCGTTAATAGAGAGCTGATGATTGAGTCACCTTAAAAGGGCAATGTACTATTTGGTATGTTGTATTTAGTTGGGTCGTTTATAGTGTTCACTATGTGGAACCTGTTGTGTGGTGTAGTGTGCCGATGTGAGCATTGTGCGCCCTGGGTCTTGAATCTGATTAATTTGGGGTTTTGTAACGCTTTCTGTTGAAATAGAATTTTAGTTTATGACCGTTTTGAATCTAATCATACAAGCTAGGTTTATTGAGCATCGATTGCTTGAAAGACACTAACAAAATTACGATATCCGAGTTCTTAGAAATGAACTGCTTAAACAATAGCCTTTGCTACGTCGTGTGTTTTCATGGGCATATAACAATTTTCCAAGCACAATTAGAGATTAGATAATTTTGTTTTCAAAACACCACATGTGAATTTTACATATTAGTGTGCTAATTGAAACTGAAAAGAACATAATTCTAAAAACAGCTGATATTAAATTTAACATGGTCTACTGCAACAATATCAATACTCAGTTGAAAAATATAATTACAATTGCAATCTTAAGCTAAAGATAAAAAGCAACTTTATTTCGTTTCAACTGCCAAAACTAATAATTCAATTCATGGTTAGTAATTGTTGCATCACGGTCTACTTTTATAGTCAGAGATTTGTGCGCACTGTTTAAGAAGCTGGTAAGTAGAGGATGCATATTCAATTTAATTGCAGTTTAAAAAATATCAGATTGATATTTTTAACTGCTTTCTCAAAAGCGACGGGCGTACGCAATCGCAGAGGGTGTAAAACTTGAAAACTAATTGTAATATAATGTAATGTTTCCAGAAAATGTGTGCACCTAGGGCGAATTCCACCACTGTAGTTAATTCCAATTATTGACAACAAGGTGCGTTTAGACCCAGCCGAATCTGGTACTTCATAAATAGAATAAGTAGGCAAGCTACTTTAGCACGTTTGTGCTCCAGGAGCGACAATGTGTCATGGTTTGACAGCCGAAACGGACTACTGAAAAACATTTATTGCGTTTAGTTGCAGCAGATTATATTACGGAGAAAACATGTTAATCTCTAGACAGAAAACGCAGAACAAGCAATACTTAAAGTAATGCCGCATACGTGCATCTAAAATAATTGGTTACATAACATTTTCAGAAATTTTGTTTAGGCTCCTCTGAAAAGACAAAATAGTAGCTGTGTAAAACAAGCATCTTATTGCATGAAAATAGTAGTGTTGGTACTGGAATGACATTTTACGAATGCATATATAGTCATTTGTATCACCAATACTCTATTTGCTCCACTGTAACATGATTTCGAAATATCGTCGCATATTTTTGAGCTTTAGAGCAGAGACAGGAATATGTGGCAATTTTGCAGCCGCAATTTAGTATTAGCTAAATAAATAGATAAGGCCAGGCCAGCACCAAAAGATGTCTAAGAGTGCAGCTTAAGCTTCGCTACAAAGCCGCGATAGACAGTAACAATGTTTGGTCCTAGCGCACACATTAAAGTAAATAATGCATAACAGAACGGATTTATGCATGAGCAAACTTAAGCTACGCGGTTTACCATCCTCTTTTGACAAAAACAAATGCCATTCCGTTGTTCACTGAACAGGAATTTCATTTTTGTAGAAAAGTGACAGAAATTAGTCCGTTTCATATTTCATACATTCCAATTTGAAAATGTTCGCGAAGACATTGGTGTTAAAGTACAGGGGCCGAATTGCATTCGCTAATAGCGTTATGGGATAGAAAAATGTCAAAATTCGAGTTTTTTCGGCTACTAAAATTCGAATTTTGTTCTCTAACAACGTTTTGTACATGGCGTCAAAAGCGGATGGTTGGCGGCGCATCATAAGTTTAGACTCGCATTATGCGGCGTTTACGTTGTAATGTCCCCAATGTTTGGAGCCAGTGTACACCACAATTTACTGCTATGATATATTTCATATTTCTATATCCAGTCTTTAACTAAGCTGTGACCAAAATTAGCCTATTTATTAATATCAATTCATATAAAATATTTTTTTGGTGTCTATGTATTGTAAAATGTTATTTTACACTGTAAATCTGAGCACCAAAATTTATGATTACGGTCTAAATTTTTGTACTCAGTTTATCAGGGCGTCTGCAAATGACAACAGTTTTAAACGATACAAAAACTTTCGCAAAATTAAGCCAATAAATTTTCCGCATATATTTAGTAAATATTTCTAATAATTTTGAGGACAATAATTAATAAATTTGCTCGGAGCAAATATATGGTACAAATGTTCTCCCAAATATGAAGGACCAGTACCAAACTTTCGGCGCCCAAATGAGAAGATCAAACTTGGACCAGTTTTCCCAAATTTGCAGTTAGTAAATGGTTCCCAAATTGGTGGGAAAATCATTCCCGTCTAGCGAATTTGCCAAATATTTGGTACTGTAGCAACAAAAATTTGGTATACAGCACTAACTACAAGGAAAAGCTTTCCCAAATTATATCTGGTATACAGAATTACTATGTACGTTTGTTCAAATATTTACCGTTTTACTATTTATATATATATGTTTAATATTTAGCAGCGTTTTTCACAAAATTGTTTGGCAAAATCTGTCAAAATTCTCTGTGCGCATGCGTGTCGTGTCTTATATAGTGAGTGAGCCTATCGGTTTACTGATTCGTTTGACATAATATTGTAAATTACAAAACTACACCCTAATGAACGTCGGTGTAGTTGGAATTATTGCATTATTATTTTGTCACTTGTCTTCACTGATGTGGGCAGAACCAGTTTGCTTCGCTATCTGCATTGATTACGATGCATTGCACGCTCGACCATGACATGAATAGGCGCTCGTCACCAGCGTTTCCATAAAATTCCTATGAAAAGCGGTGCAATCTCCGTCATTACTGCCCGCTTCCAGGTTGTAAAGACTTGTCCTTTAAGTTTGTCCAGTTCGGTGGTACGGCAGCCAGCATTGGTAAAGGTTTTATACTTTTTAGCCGGGTATTAGTCATCCTTAGTGTGTGGCACAGACATTGCAGACGTATTACAACAGGTTGATGCGACACTGGAATTGCGGTCGGCAAAGCCGCACATAGCGTAGTTTCATGTGGGACTGAGTCGCGCGACGCTAAGCACTTTGCGCAGACAATTGCGTTCGAATACTTCTAGCCTGCGATATGTTGAATGTTTGAGGATCCAAGTCTCAGCACTGTACAGTAGAACATGCATAATGTACGAGTCGTTGCTGTTCTGACCAGATTAATTCGCCAGTTTATTCAGATTGGCAACGACAGATGCATCGGCCACACTCTTGTTTAAAACGTATTTGTCGCTTTAAACCATTAATCTATTTGGGTCTAGATAGGAGCTGTTAACGTTCCCCAAGGTAGCACCGTCCGCAGAGATGTCGAGAGTAGCTGGACCGCTGCACGAAAGCACCTTTTTGTAGTACTTTTTCTTTAGGTCCATATTTCTGCAGTAATTCTGTACACAATCAAATGTCTCTTGCATTTTAGACACAAACTCTGCTAGCATTGTGATGACAGCCGCGTAGTCGATTCAGTTATGACAGTTGGGTCTGACGTTGCTGTAAAAGTGATGAATGTCAGTGTCTCCTAAATGGTTGTATTCAGCACCCATTTAACAGTGTAATTGAACGACACCGGTGACTTAATTGATTCTTGCCGCACGCCTGTTTTGATTTCAAATGGCGACGATTGGGCATTTTAGATTTTGATTACACTCCCAGACTACGAGTAATGCTGCTTTATTATTATGTCAAGCAGTTGGAAGGGCATACCGTCGCCTTCGAAAGACTGTATAATTACTTACTATTTATGGCAAATTGTTATCTATGCCAATGTTTATGCTAAAACATATAAAAACCATTATCAACTGTGATCGTTTTGTTAAATCGAGCTGATCTTTATTTAGAGTGCAAGTCGAGGAGCTACCACCCCTAATGAATGAGTAACGCATAACGCACAAGGAAACGTACAGCACGCGATAAACTAAGTAACCACACCGTCTCACAATGTGCGTCAGATCCATTTCATCCTAGTGAGCTTGAAAGGTTAAAACAACGCAAGTAATTAAACATCTACCAGTGCACTTGAAAACGCTTCATCATAATACTTACATTATATACTGACAAACGAAGGTGTAGCCAGGGTTGTAGGTACTGCGACCCGCCCACTTTTTTGATCGAAAAAAATATTTGTTGTAAGATTTCGCAAAATTTGGGAAACAAATATCAAAATCGCGCGTGCATAGGGGAAAGGTGTCAAACTCGGGAATGACAGGTGAACATATAGAAAATTTCACTTTTTCGGTTTCCTAAATCTGGAAATAGGGCTCCTAACTAAGGAGGTGGGTTCCTAATTTGGGAAACTGGAGCCTTACTTGGGAAATGGGCTTCATAACTTGTAAAACTCCAAAAGCTATATGTTTACCACTGTGAAACTTGTGCATACAGGGTTGTACAGCGGTGCCAGCAACGATTTCATTAGAAACATTTTGTCTGACGCGAATTTAACAAACTATATTGCCAAATATTACAGGTATTGCAAACGGTTAAAAATGCGCTATTCGCTGGATTAGTGTTGCTGTATGAAGTGTGCGCAGGCTTGGGCACCGGAAAAAACTGGTGTTTTCCATTTTTTTCCTATCCCGCCTCCCAGAAAAAACTATTTCAGGATTTTGGAGCCGAAAATAGTTGGAAAAGTGCTATGCAATAAAATATTACGGCCGTGAGCATTTACGCCCGTTTAAACAGGCTTTACATTTCATGCGTATTATTTATATGGTAGAAATGATATATTTTTCAAGCATCGACAAAATTTATAATCTTAGCATAAGCATATCTTGCTTCCGCTACCGCATCAGAAACTTATTTGCCCGATGGTAAATTTAAATTAATAAGGCGCGGTACTGAATAGAGCCATGGGATTTGTATTGAGAGAATATGAATGCAGTAAACTAGGCAGACACAGGCCAGGCACACATGCCGACAGAAGAAAATGGGAGGGGGCTCGGTTACCCATAGAGTCAGCGCCCCCCCCCCCAAAAAAAAACCAAAAACCTAGGGGTTACACCGCTTGGTGGTTGGCTACTATCCGACTCTCCGAACCGGTCCGTTTACCTGCTGCGATGTAAACCCTCCGGCATGTATGCCATGTTTACCACGACGGGTCATAAAATAAACTAAATAGCTCGACAGTTGGATTGTAGAATTGTAAACTTAAATCACATACTCTATTTTATTAATGCACTTCCAGCGTCGCTTGGATGGCGGACAGTTTGACACCAGTTAGTAAGTTTACACAATGCTAAAAATTTTAATGCCACACTCGACAATTTTAAACGTTTTTAAACTCATTTTTCCGTGCTACTTTTTGTATATATACATTTTTCAGTAAACATCGCCTTTATTTCCGTAAACGATGCTTATCTACTGTCATAGGACCTTAGTAACCAACCAAAAACTTTATATTTATCCAATTACGGTACATTGGCATTTAACAAAGGAATTCCAAGCTCAGGTTCTGTCTCCACCGACGTGAGAGACACTTTGCACTGTATATAATATGCCAGCAGCGTTTTAACATCTTATCGCGCAAATACCAAGCTGGAAAATATGAGTTTGCGGTTGCCTATGAAGTTCTTTCACAATTAATTCGAACCAAATAACTATACGTAATCCTCTTATCGATATAGCCACGTGTGGTTTTTACATAACCCTGCCCCTTGGAAAGATTCAAGCGCCGTTGCACTGTGCGGATGCAAATTTTATGTGACAACATTGCAGTTTTAGACTTTTTCAGTAATTAAGGCATTAATAATCAATAACGTTATTCAATTTCGCATAAAACTGTGTTTCCTGCTATTATTCGCCCAACAGTAGAGCTTTGAACTTTTCCGGAAAAAAACAACCCTGAGTGTGAGTGCTATAGGTTGGCACATTTCCGATTCTATACGTACTGCAAAAAAACAAACGTGATAGATTTTGCTGCCAATAATAGAAATTTCCCCGACATTGCACAGATCAAGAATGTCAAATATATGTAAATGTGATACTTATTCCAGCACGAAGAGTACGTTAAGCAAAATAAGATACTGAGTACCACCATAACAAATAATAGTATCAGATTACCGGTTTATATTTGCGACTGCAGATCAAGACTAAAAATATTATTGCGCAAAATAACCATATAACAGAAAGCTTTATGCTCTCATCGTTACATTAACACGCGCGTTCCTGATCTCATGAAATGCTTAGTTACTAATGCAGTTTTTGCAAATAAAACAGCTCTTAAGCTTGTGTCCATTGCAATCTTTGTGTTGCCATACATCACATTCTAAACATTTCATCCAGCCCGAACCTTCCTTCTCTATTTTTCCGCACACCGGGCAGGGATCGTAGTTAATTAGTTTCATGGTACCCGCCAGGCAGCCACCCAAGTCATAAAAGCTTACTGTTCCGGTCCCCAAGGGTTTCAAAAACATTTTTGAATGGTCGGTAATTATTTACTAGAAAACATTTTAGAATCACACGTTGAACACAAGAGACTCGCTCGGAAACGGCAAAGTAAATTTGTAACACAAGGGTAGTGAATTAATTAGGAGTTACTCGGCTGATTACGATGTGAATGAATGAAGCTATGAATCGCTAAAACATGTATCATTTTCACGCAAGGTGATTAAACAAATGCTTGCATAAAATGGCCCGATAACATTCTACAAGAATACATTTCAGGTTTTGTTTTCGCTGAATTTAAGAAGATTAACGGGAAATATGGCGTTATCAAGATTTAGAATTTATAATATTTACTGCTAGCCTCGCATCTCAGCTTGGCCGTGTTTTTGAACGACGATGGAACCAAGACCTTAACAATAAAAAATTGCACCAAGTAAATTATCAACTTTATACAAATTATTCTAGTATGTACATGGTAAAAACATTTACAGGAAATGGTCAGGACGTGGAAATTGCTAAGTGGGTTAAACAACATATCATCCGCCGAGGCATGGTATAAGGACCTTGTCATGGCATGGTACCCATCCACACTCATGGTACGGAATGGGGGGGATGGGGAGACTTTAATTTCGCGGTATCCCCATCCGGCGGCGGGGATAGGAGAAAAATCCAATTTTAATTCAGGACCTCTGATGCATGAGCGCAATGTCGGCTGAAGGTAAAGCTGCACTTGTACAGTAGACTTGGAGATCATGTGTGCATTGATCCATGGGAACTGTGTTCACTACCGGGGGGACGCAGCATGTCCCAGATTCCCATCGCCATAGGGAAACGCGCCCATAGCAAGGCAGACTGACAGCCACGGGCCCCAGTTTCCCGCGAGATATCTCTAACTCCTAGTAGCAGGATAAACTGGGGGCTAGATACTTGAACTCTCTAGCCTTCTGACACTTAATTTGTCTGATACTTTACTTTATACATTTTTCTTTACTGTTCAGAGACGCAACCTCTTCTGGCCCACTCAGACCGGATATTGCATCGATAACCTCAGAGAAGGAGAACAGATCCCTCGAGGAGACTATACTACTGCATTTTGCTAAGCATGGGACTCACCATAAACATAGATCACTCCGTGCCAGCCTGAGCCTTCTCATATGCTTCTTGAAACCTCCTAACCGAAGGAGGTTCGACTAGGGCTTTGCCAATGTACTCTTTTGGCACCTTGCTTAAGAGGCCAGACCTGCCTTTGTCTCTAACACCTCCCTTTTCAGCCTCTGCCGGGCGAAGAGCATGGCAGTGGTGTCCAGAAAGACAAGTATCATGGTTTATCTAAATATATGAAAGCACACAAGAAAAGCTAAAGAAAGCTGGATTCAGAGATGGTGTTGGAGGAGGACCGAGATAGCGAAAACAGGACAGACAAGACTCTCAAGACAGCTAGAGAGTGTATCTAGCAAGTTGATGTTTCTGGAAATAAACTCCTGTGTCAGAGGAGTCGATAGCTCAGTTACTGGTATAGCCAAAGCATGCCAGAGAGACATGATAAACTCCATGAACAATCCAAGCCCCGTGTGTACAAGTTGGCCAGAGAGTTTGGTATCTGGAGAAAATGTCTGAGAAGTACAGTACTATAATAAAATTCTAAATATGAGAAGGCTAAGAGTCCAGCACTCAGTCCTCAAGTTTTTGCCGATATAGAAAGTCCAGTAGAGCAGGGAAACGGGGCCCGGGCTGCCAGTCTGCCTTGCCAACTCGCCGGGGCGCGTTCCCTATGGCGATGGGGATACTGGACGTGCTGCGTGCACCCCGGTAGCGGTAAATACAGTTCACCGTGGATCAATGCAGACATAATCTACAAGCTCACTATACAGGTTTAAACTTCATCCTAACAATTGAAAGAAATACTGCAATGGAAAAGTGCAACAAAGGCCAGACGATTCTGAAAACAATAATATGATGAGATGTATACAGCCTCACCACGATCCAAAACCCCAACCCCACAAATCACAATGGACGGACGGAGGGCACACAGTTTATATTTATATTGATATTTGCCTCATTAATCATATCATAAGCCTTTTTTGTAATAGAAGTAAAGCCATTTGTCTTGGGAAAACTGTTTTCTCACATATTGCACCCTCTTCCGGTGCATAAACTCTCCATCCAAAGACATCTTCCCAAATTAGGAAACGATTGATTTCCCAAATTAGGAACCCAACAAACTTACAACTTCCCGAGATAGGCGACTCATACACTTTTGGAACACTTTTTTAAAGATGGCTATCATATGTAACAGTGTACGTAAACGTCACTTTTATAAACATAATGTTGTAGAACAGACTTCCAGGCATCCAGAAATACAAAAATTGTTTAAATTTAGTAATTCAAGAAAATTATTTACAGCATCAAAAAACTGCTAGAGTTCACAAAAAACGCGATTTTAAAAATGCGTAATGCGCGTATCTTGACTTACGCGGCTGTAGATTTTTATGTGAGCGGCCACATAAGTAGCTGCTTAGCTTAGAAAAGCCAATCGAATTCTGCATCGGGCGAACTAAAAATGAGCATTATGATTGGTTGCCAAGTTCTATGGCCTTAATACTCTATGTTTCCCGAATTAGGAACCTTCCCGAGTTCGGCACCCTTCCCCTACAAGTGTAATCTTGGCATTTTGCTAACCTTTCAGCAATGATTTATAAACACAAAAAATAAATCTTTGAATAAATCTTTAGAATCGAAGGATGCACATAAAAGGCCAGCTGGCGCTTGTGACAACGCGGCTATTTGCTTTGGGGGCGGAGAAGCTGTTACTGTTTTATTATTAGCATTAGCTTGTATATTTTAACTTCCTTGTTTAATGACTGTATCTTGCATTTCTCATAAATTGAGCCAAAAATAAAATTACAATATTCCCCTCTCCGGTTCAAATAGCCTGGCTATGTCGGCGGTGACAACTGACGGGATGAAACCAAAATCCCGGAACATTGCTAAGGTTCAATTAACAAACCAGAAGATGACGTTAAACATTTGAAAAACGGTGAATCGGCTTTAACAATTTTGTTGCAAGGCGGTCCGGACAATTGGAGATTTTGGGTTGGCTCACGCAGAATAAATTCTGAAGATACGTACATGTGCTATATGATACTACCGAAACACGATTATAAAGTTTTAAAATAAGCAATTTCATTTCACAAGAATTAGTCGATTTTTTTTGTTGGTAAATTGTTGGCACTTCGGACAAAACAAATTTTGTAATTTCTAGTTCGATCAAAACCTACGTTCATAAATACTATGGAAAACTTGCTATGGTGGCAACCAAAAAATCTTGTTTTTAAAGTCTGAAAGCTTTTATGACTAAAATCGTAACAAACAGCCCTGCTTTGTATTCCAGAAACTCTGAATCCGATATTGAGTGACTTACGGCCAATCGTTTCGTGACTCAGGAAAAATAAGCTAAATTTAGCATCAGCCTAAGCTGAAACTTTACTCTGCGAGCGAGTCACGCAGGTACTATTTTGATGTTGGACGGACAACGGTTGCGCAACTTCTATCTCTAGGTGAGCCTATTGATGAGCATACACCGAGCAAATTGCGGTTGTATTGACAACCGATTTTTTAATCTTTTTACAATTTTCATAGTCCACGAGTAAACTTAAAGCTGACTCCATCAAACTATACTTTGTATTTCGCATAAACGCTATCAAGAAATACTTTAAAATTCAAATTGGGGAAAACAGTTTGCGACCACAGTACTCTGCCATTCAAATCTAGCCATTTTCACTTCGCGAGACATTAGAGTGAAATTACCTAAATTTTGACCGAATTTCAATTAAGCGTGTTTTAATCACCAATATCAAGAACTTAACTACAGGGTTGCTTGGTTTATGACGTCACTGATGCACTGAATTAGTTAGCCAACACTGAATAATCTATACTAGAGCTTGTGGGTAGCCGAATTGGTGCAAATTGAAAATCATCAAAATTCTGGTGGAGCACAAGGTATAACTTCTGGCGCCTAAAGCTAAAGATACATCGAACAAAACTCAGCAATTTACCGCGACAACGATTTATGTTTGTTAGCGGGGTCACGGTAAGCTTACTCATACGTTGTATACGTATATACTTTAAATAATGTGCTTGTGCAATAGGACCAGTTCTGGCCCTAAGGGATCCCAGCTGCACCACCATTTTCCTTGGTGTGGTGCCCGGACAACCCCGGCTTCTACGACTCCCCGGTGATCTATGCGATGACCTAAGGGAACCGCTTAGCTTAGCAGGTTGCCGGCGGGTGAACCAGAGTGTTCGGCCTGGCCCCTATAGTGGCCCACGTGTCTAATGGTATGAAGGTCCCCCTGAGGGAGAGTCAACCCTTAAGCCTGCTCACAGGTAATAAGGCTGACTCACCTTTCCCTCATACTCCAACTTAATCCCTTGAGCTGAGCAGGGTTATCTGGTCCTAATATAGCCCATCAAGTCTCCTCCGTTTTGTCCCAAGAAAAGGTGATGTTTTTACCCCATAACTAGTACAATGTGCGGTCGCGATTCTAATGATGGTCTAGTTTTGGGTGTGCCCCTGGGTACGATTTTCTCGTTCTGATCCTAGAGTATTGCACGACTGGCCCTGGAACCTAGGCCGTGACCGCGCGTCAATCCTAATGGTAGCCTCGTCGGGGTATGGTCCCGTGATTTGATTACCACTAAACTGGTCCCAGTCCCTTGAATGCCTAAACCTTGACTGTTAGCGATTGTGTCAGATGGCGAGCTACGCGGGGAGGCAGTTCAGGTTCGCGGTAATGGCGTTCCTGGTGGTTCGAATAAACCGATATATAATACTGCGGAGTGCAGAAAGAATCGTCAGCTCGGCCCTTGCAGCGGGATGCGGGAGAGCTTGCACTAGCAGATTACATCGACAGGGCGCAGCGTAGTGAATGATTTGCTCGTCATAGGTGTGGAATTTAGTTAGATTCAAAATCCTTAGTAGATTCCGTTGGAACAAATTTCTGGGGCTCCGTCAATATTTAAATAAAATCCTAATCGCTTCAGAAAGGTATACACGGTTCAATTGGTTTACTATTGAAACTTTTTTGTATATTCATCACGCCTAATAATTTAATACATTATAATACTGCCCAATTGGGGCGTACCGCAACTTATTTACAACGAATATATATAACAGGATTATGTCGGGTACCCTGCATGATACCCTAAAATACAGACTACACCCCATTCTTGAAAATGATGTACCAAAACATTTGATTGAGTTGGGCCAAACGAAATCTTTATGAAGACGACCATTTTCCTGAGAATTTCTCGATAGCGTTCTCCTGTCAATTAAACGGCGGGTTACCTATTAAACCACGATAATTTGTCCTTTTAAGTAATTTGATCTCCAAGTAAAAACGGGACCGAAGGTCCAAAATTTCGTACAATTTCGACAGCGACTGGAGCGGCCCGCAAACGGTCCGACTGATTCGAAACTCGCTCCCAGAGAGCTCCAGGAGAGGGTGCCGACATAGGCTTTCCCCGTAGTTGCACGGTTGAAAAGACCATGCCCCACCAAAACTTGTTACGTTTTAGCTCACCGCCAGCTCCAGTCTTTGTCTCGTTCTATGCTCAGCTAGTGATCCTCTTAAAATTTCGCGTCCGCAGTCGTTTGCATCGCACATTAACCGGAAGCAAAAGAAACGGCGAATGGGGATTCGACGCTGCTATTCGATTCTAGACAACTAGGGGACAACTCGTGTCACCCGAGGATGCAAACGGCCACGTCCCCCGAGTCACTCCTATTACCACCAATAAATTTTGGCTGAAGCTTGTTTAGAAGCAATTCTTGATTATTCCTTCGTACTATAAAATTTTCACATCCTAAATAGTGTGAATTTTGATTGATCCCCAATAGTATGAATTTTGCTTGACCTTAAGTACAGAGATGATCATCGACCGAGACAGTCACGGGTCGTCGCCCGTGGGGAGATGATCCACGATGCTCTTCGAAAGGGAGTAGCGGAAAGCAGCCTGGACCTCCCTGATCTGCCGAGATGACACGCCAGGAAGCAACAGAGGCTTTCGGTCATGGGCATAAGACTCCCAGGGCTCCCGGTCATCGTAGCTGCACGACTTGGGGGGCCTGAGTTTTCCCTCTTTGTGAAAATGCACGCAACCCCCAAAATTTACAGAAACCACGGTGTGGTATCGCCCTGCAAATGCCCAAAACCGCGACGATGATCGCGACTGTCTCGGCACTCATGGAAACTAGTTCTTGAGAAGTATCTTAAAACGACATCACTTGCCTTAAAGCAAAAAGTGTTTAATCGCTAACGTTTGCCTTACCTTAGAAATTTTGCTCCTTACCAATTACCCTAGAATAGGAATTTTGATCACTCCTCGGACTCATGAACAGAGAAAAGGTCCGAGGAGCGGGAAACAAGTCGAGATGCGAGCGAGTAAAATTTTGAATGATTTTGGCATAATTTTGCGAATTTTTCCGGGGCTCAGCCTTTACGGGCGCTCGGAGCATCCTTCCGACGCTCCAAACGACCTAATTATTTTAACTTATTTTCAAAATCCTAAAGTACCCCTTATAAGTTGAATTTTGTCATTTTGCCACATATTCATAACGTTCCCTAAAAATGCGGTAACTATTCATAGCATCCCCTGTAACAAATATATACAAAATAACTCTTCATTTCACTGCGTGTCAGGATAGGTCATCCAGGTCCCAAAACATCGTAAATCTCGAAAATGCACTTTTGTAATGGGGGTTTCGCACAGCACCCTGACCCATCCTGACACTAAGCACCATATACAGTATACGTTTAACTATTCAACAACATTTATATATATACGTTATTGTTCACGGATGCGCACCGGGATCGACCCTGGGGCACCTAATCAGCGAAATTGTTAAGTCAAATTGCGATAGAATCGTGAAATCTTTCCCTTGTCCCCGGCATATCCGACTACGCATCCGCACCACATTCCCATATAAATCAACTGCACAACAGTACATTTTTTATTATTCATAATGCAATAACAATCCTGGGATCGATCGGATACCTCAACAGTAGGATTTTGATTCAATTTTGGTGCGGAATCACCCCGCGCACGTCGGGCTGGTGGAGCTTGATTACACCTTTATAGCACAGTTACAGTATTTTATTTTATTCAACACAATTATGAATAATACATCAATAACCCCTGTATCACGCTCCACCGGTATCCGATCGCCCTTCACCCGCTGAATTTGAAGACCTTATGGCCTGATTTTGAATATTTGGAATTCGGCATAAAAACTCGGGCTGTTACATCTCTCAAATATTTTTTGGATTTTATAGACTCCTTACTTATGGTGAAAATTGGATTTGTTGAGATATGCTTAAGAAAGTGAAAAATTTTACGTGCTTAATTCCATGTGATGTACAGCCCTTGGTGTCAATTAAGTAAAATTGGTGTGAAATTCGAGAAATTAGCTCGTTTGGGCTTAAACTTACGCTAAATTTTGAAAAATTTTCCAAAAATTTGCTAAAACGAGGGTAGAAGGACGATCAAACTGTTTGGTTATCACCAAAAACGCGTCCCTTCTCCCTTATTATTCGGTAATTTTGGAGGTTTTCCCTTATGGTTTATAATATTTTGTGATAGCTTATGTTATTTTGTGTCTTTGAAAGTATTTTCGAAAAGCCCTATTTATTGTTCATGCGATCAATATATTGTTCCTTGCCACACATAACGTATTATTTATATACACAGTTGCATATTGTTTATAATTTTTCAGCGCGTACCTCCAAAGTTCCCGGGGTAGGATTGGTCCCATGCCATAGATTCGAGGTAGCCCCTACGAAAAGATCCAGCTGCCGGGGTGCCAAATCCCAGAGGTTCCCATTTATTAAATTTTTGATGCTTTCGTTGGATAATTCGTAATTGGGTTTGCCTGGTTCGCTCTAACTTTGATAACAAGCCTTGTTAAAGTTAGGTTATCTCGGAGTGGTTTGTACTGTTCGTAATACTTAGTTTAGCTACTTGCACTTAGGTCCTACTTTATTTGCTTTGCATTATCCCGTTAGGTATTCGCTACAAGTTATTCTGTACCTATGTTAGGTATAGTTCGTCGTTACTCGCCCTACTTGTTCCAACCATTTTTATTATTCATTTAAGTCCTCATAAGTGCTCGCACGCTGTTACTTAATTCCCTAGCGGTCCACACGTTGGTTCCCTTATTGCGCTCGCTTACCGCGTTAAACGGCCGAGTTCGGCGTCGCGCACTAATTGGCCAACCCACTCTCGTAAATTACGCAGACAGTAATTAGAAACCATCGGTTCCTCGAATTGTGGGCGTTCCTGCCATTCCATGTGCGGTTCATCCCGTTCCCAGGCGTCAGCGGTGTTAAAAGCGACTGCCCAGTTCGGGAAGTATACATTGTGGAACGCATTGTGCTGTTGCCGATGGTTAGCAACGATTCGCTTGAATTCGACGGTCCAGGATATTGCATTCTGGTTGGTCGCGGCCCATCGGGGTATTAGTGGTGCGGCAATAATGGGTGCTTGTGTTGGTACTCTCTGAGACAGCATCCCTAGATGGCGCTTAATCTTCTTGAAGGCTGCATTTAGGTTGGTCGCATGGAGCTGCTCCAGGGGCGCCTTCCGATAGATGTATTGGTAGCCTCCAAGTAAGATAACGTATTTGGTTAGCGGTGTCAGGGCCGCGCTGGCGAGTTGGATCATGCGGATGAGCGTGGTGCCAGGCCATGCGCAGACTAGCCACTTGTTATCGTTGGCTATCTCCAGCAAGGGCAACGTGAGTGCGTCACCCATGATAATGACGTGCGGCCAGCGGGCATATCCGGAGGTGAGGTATTCCCGCACCTCTTCAAGGAGCCGGCCCATAACGTTGTGGCAATGTCTGGGTTGTTCGCCCTGCCGCAACTGCTGGATCGTGCGTCCGATGCCCCAGAAGGCGTCGGTGGTTACCTCCAGGAGCGGTCGACTGCCAGTGATATGCAAGATCCGCGCGTAGCTAAGGATGGTGAATTTATGGAGCAGGACCGGTCGCATAATGTGCTCAAGCAAGGGTTTGAGCCGGGCACTTGTAATGTTGTCAACCAATTGGTCTTTTAGCGATCGTGCCGTTGCCTTTATTTGTTGCGGTGTGCCGATCATGTCCATCAGTTATTTGGCCGCTTCCATCAGGCCAAGTACGAGGAGCACCTTGATTTGATAATGCTGCTCGACAGTCTTAGCCGTGACGCCATCATGGTGGAAGGGTGTCGGAGCTTCATGCATGTTAGACAGCTCCGGCCAATCGGTGCCGTGTGATAGGAAGGGAACGTAGGGCTGCTTCAAGTCAACGTGATAGGTCGGGATGCTGGGCAGGCGGTATGATGTCGCTTCGGGCGGGGCATACGGTCAGGTTGTCGATAACCGTCTGCCTGGGCCACCTTCGGACCGCCTAGCTCCATCGTCCTTGCATCGCTGAACGCTTGGGTCAACTTGGCTATCACTGCGTCGCCGAACGCTGTTGTCCATCTGTAATAATAATAACATCCTTGTAGATTTCTGTCTTCTCTCTTGGGGTCTTTAGTTTTCGCTACGCGTACCATGTGACTGATTACGGTGACCTACCCACTTTCTAATTCTGCTCTCAATTTCTTACCCGTCTCTGTAGATGTAGTTTTCTAGATGTTAAGGACCGCATGCTTCTATCATATTAGAGTGCTCTATTATATTTTGCCAACTACCTAACTCTCTACTTGTTTGAGGTACTTGCGTGCGAACAAGCTTTCAGTAAGAGTTAGTTCTCTACGTCGCCCGTCTGTTGTTCGCCGAGGCGAAAGAGTTCGGTACAACGGATGTAGTGGCCTACCCAGTTGACCAGATCCAGATGGTAGGCGGGCGCCACCACCGGTTCAGTCCATCGTTGGCGATCCTCCCCCCGGTTGAACGGTCCGACCGTGTCCCAGGCTTCGGGTGCCGCTAATGGTGCTGACCACGTGGTCATGATCACGTTCCGCAGGACCTGGTGCTCCTCGGTAAACCGTAGTTTCCGGGCGCACAGTTCCGCAGCCCACGCCTCGCTCGTATAGTTGGTGGCGTTCCAATGCGGTAGCGGTGGGGCAACGAAGACAGCCGCATTTTCCCGGAGGATCCATTCGAGCACCTCCAGCCGTCGTTTGACCCGCTTCATGAATGCACTAGCGAACAGACGGTGTTGTTCCCCCGCCGCAATTTGCCGTAACCGCCTAAGACGATGACACAGTCCGTCTGTGGCGTAATGAAGGCGTTAGCCCACTGCACCAGGTCGGCCATCTCCATGCGAGGCCACGCGAAAACCAACGAGTTGTGCTGGTCGGCGACGTTGAGCAGCGGTAGCGCTTTATCGTCGATCACGATGACGACTTGGGGCCATCGCACGAGACCGTCCCGACGGTACGCCCGAATCTCCTCCAGCAGACGGCCCGTCACGTTGTGGAACGTCCGGTCACAGCAGCATTCAATGTGGGTCGCGCCTGTTCCCCAAAAGTCATCGAACGTTGCGTTGAATAAAAGCCGAGTGCCGGTGGCTTCCAGCTCCTCCGCACATTCAACCATGCTAAACTTAGCCTGTAGAATTGGCCGCATGATGTGCGGGTAATATGCTTTCAGCATATGGCGCCTCTTTAGCGGTAGTCGGCGGTGGAGCGCGATACTGCGGAGCTGCAGTTTATTCGGGCTAATGTCCGCTTCGGATAACTCCTTCGCGGCGTTATCAAAACCCAGTAAGTCCAGCACGCTGAGGTAGAAATGTTCCGACGCGCTGGATAGCCGCCGCCCGTTGTGCTGGAAAGAGTCGGCATTTGTTGTTTCGTTGGCGAGCATTGGCCGGCAGGTCCCTTTTGAGGCGAATATTTCTACCCGTATCCCTAGTTGAACACGGTAGAGAGGCACCGTCGGATAAACGTCGCCGGCGCAGACCATCGGCACGTGCTGCACGCCCTTTGGCAGCAATGGCATCCGGATATCGTTGGTGCTGTAGCTTCGTCGCCTCTATAATTTATATACCGGGAATAAGTCTGGATATAAAGATAATTTAGTTTACCTGTGAATATTTTCTTTAACCCCTTTCTACCCCCTTCTGTTGGACAGTCTTGCTTATTTGCGTTGAGGTACGTGCGAGTACGGGTCAGGATTAGTCCACCCGTAGGTCTGGATTATCCGAGTCAGACTCTTCATAAGGTGGTGGTGGAGGTGTTCGTTGTCGCCAGACTGCAAGGTGTAGTTCCTGGCTAGTAGGATATCGTGGGAATGAGGTCGGTGGCTGGGTCCCACCTAGCGAGCGTCCTCCCATCAAGAGTTGTCGTGAGGTTAGTATTGGTGCACTGGTCATTGAAGTGGTGGCACGGGTGGATAGTGCGCGTGTAGTAGAGGCTAGCCTGGTTGATGTTCCCGCCGTTGCAGTGATGGTCGTCCCTGGTTCCTGAAAAGTTACACGTCTGGGTCTACGTAGGGCGTCACCTACTTCCTCGTCTGAAGCTGCGCCATATGGCCTAAACACCCGGTCCCTGGCCTGGCGATGTAGAACATGTCTGGTTGTAGCCGTGGCATGAGTGGTGCTAAGGCGTATTATTGCTGAGAAGGTAGTGGCCGCGGTAGCGGGATGTACCACTTCGGTTATGGTCACCGTAGATGTTCCTGGTTGTTCCGTAGTACCAAACTGGATAGTTGAACTACCGCGTGCGGATCCGGCTTGTTTCTTCAGTGTCGTCCACCCAACAAGTGCCTTTCCTGGCTCTTCCGGTGGTGCTCTTGTGCGAGGAGGAGGATCTAGCGTTTTGGGCGTACAGTTCCGCTTCGAGGCGCCGGTGGTTCGCTGCTTGACTCCGCAAGTGTAAATTCGCTTAGTGAGTGAGAGGTTCCCGGTCGTGTAGTAGGCGTTCTGGAGCTACTGCTGGATGTTTCTTGCCCTGTCTGACCGAACCGTTCAGTTGAAGAAGGTTCCTGCGATGTCTGGCTAGTTAACTCGTCCTCTGCTTCGGCTGCTCTCACGTCCGCCTTGGTACCTTCGCCAAATGTATCTGACAGATAGCTGGACATTGGTGACCCTGAAGGTGGTTGAGTGAAGGCCGTCTCGCGAAAAACATATTGGTGGGGAGACATAGGTCGGTCGGCAGCTGCTGGTGGAGCGCTATAAGGACGCATTCCTGTATAGTCCCCTACGGTTTGGGTTGACATATCCTTTGGTACTCGTAGTCGTAATGCCATAATGTGTTCGACCGGTCTTGATTGAAATAATGGGTGGTCCTGAGCAGCGAGCATAATTGCGTAGCGTAGATCCCCGGAGGTGTATGGTCCAGGTACGACAATCCCTCCGGAAGCTCCGCGTGGCGTGGTAGATAGCGTGATATCTGCTGGGTAGAAATGTTGTCCTTCGAGTATTCCAACACCTACTTGTCGGTACGCCGAATGGAACTTCCTCGCTGGTAGCCACTATTCTTTCCATCGTGGTTACTGGCACGGTGTGTTGTCCGTATTCTACTTTGTGTATCTCGGCTGCCAGGTTCTGGTATGTACGAAAAAGCCTCTCGACTAGTAACCTGTTCCTGCGATATTGGTGGCCACGATGGTTCTATTTCTCTGTCCGGATCAGTCAGTGGAATCCGATTCCTGACCGTCCTTGGATTTTGAGGCTCGTAGTCGTCCGTCCGATACTCGATGTGTTCCATTGCTGCTTGATCTGCCTCTATCTCAGCGTATGTCCGGCGATATAGGTTAGGGTCATTGGGGTCACCCATTTCCACACTCTCGGTATCTGAACTATCGCTGACAGCTGTTCTTACAGTACGTACTGCTACCTCGTCTACGGGTTCTATTTCGGTAACAAAATCTCTATCAGCGATAATTCGTTGTGTTGGTTCGTTTAAACCCCTTTCTAGAACGGAAGCGTGCACTTTTCCTAACCAATGGCCCACGTTAGGTACCGGGTCTAATGCCCTAAAACATGGCTTAGTTCTGTTAAGGTGTACAACATGCGCCATACCTTCCGGATTAGAATGCATGCTTACACACATACATGGCGGGGTGATCCCTAGTATTTTATATGGTCCACACCAAAGAGGCGTGAGTTTTCTAGATGTTCCTGGTGTGGTATCGTGCCTATAGACCCAAACTAATTCGCCTGCTTGATAGCGTGGTTCGCGAGCTCGTCTGTCGTATCCTAGCCGATTCACTTCCTGTGCAGCTCTCATTGAATGGTATGCCCGTTCCCTAATAGAAGCCATCCAGCGCTGCGCGTTGGCCCTATAGGAATGGGCTCCAGTGTACCCAGTGGCTGCACTATGCGTGTCCTATTCTCCGGGAAGCCTATGGTAGAATCCATGCATTAGCAAAAACGGTGGGTACTTTGTTGCTGTATGTACCGAGGAATTATAAGCCATTGTGCAAAACGGTAATGATACATCCCACGAGTGATGGTCATCTTGTGGTACACTTACTAGTAGTAGATATAGTAATTTTCTGTTAAATCTTTCGATTTCACCATTTGCTTGAGGGTGGTATGCTAGGCTCATGTGCCGAAATATCTGCATTTCTTGGAACAGGTTCTCAAACATGTGGGCGGTGAAAGCACCTCCTCTATCAGAATATAGCCCCCTGGGAGCTCTGTACTTATTGACTACCTCGTATAAAAATATGTGTGCAGCTGTATGGGCATCCTGGTGCCTTATTGCTACTGCTATTGCAAATTTTGTGAATTGATCTATGAATGCAATAACGCATCGATTGCCTGCTTGCGACCGAACTTGGATATCGAGTATGCCTGCGAATACACGATATATTGGTTGCTTTGCCAACGGAACCCTGCCCAATCCGGTGGTCATCCGAGAAATCGGGTCTTTCGCAGATTGGCATAGAGTGCATCGCCTGATCCATTGCTGTGCGTGTTCGGACATACCCTTCCAATAATAAAATTGTTTTTATTTTACGAGTAACCGATCGCGGCTAGGATGTCCTCCATACACAGTGTTATGTTCATGTTTGAGTACCTGCTGCACTAGTGTGATTGGGACACACAACTTGTAATTTATGTCCCCTGGTTGTAATGGGTGCATATATAATACTTTAGTGTCTTGAGCTAGCTCGAAGTAATGAACTCGCATTTCTATTCTTAGTGCGCCTAACTCGGGATTGGGCCGTGTTTTGTTGTATAGATACCACCAAATTGGACCCAATCCTGGGTCGTTTCTCTGGATGTACGGTAAAAGCCTTACAAGATTAAAATCTGGGAGGTCCAAAAAGAACGGTAAATAGAAGTTTTCATGAGTATCTTGTGCGTCCTCGATTCTGACTGTTGGTAATATCTCAGTTTCGTAATGCATCATTAATTTCATGAGCCTATCAAACTCCTGTTCTGTTGGTAGTGTGGTAGCCCTTAGTCCTACGGTTCCTGACTAGGGTCGGTGTGGTCTTTTAGATCCTCGAGCCTGAGGTCTGACTCCAGAACCCGAGATAGTTGTAGTATGCACCGACATTACTGGTGTTTCCCCCGGATCCATCCGAATTGGGATAGCGCTTAGCGTGGCCGCTTGTTGAGTTAGCGTTGCTGGGGGTACTGTAGTTATTTGCGTGTCGGGGAATAGTTGCGATGGGATTGCTTCGGGGTTGGGCTGCCTTGGGCGAGCTATTGGGCTTCCGGTTATAGGGGTTGGCGCGCCAGTTGCGAGCGGTGCTACAGTGCGTACGGGATAAGGCAGGTGCGATTGATCCCATGCTGCGCAGGTCGTTGGTGGGCGAGGTCCAGTGGGTCGTCCTCGGCCCATCATTAATATTTCATAAGTGTCTCCCGTTTCCTCATTTATGTGCGGGTCATACCTAGGATCCCGCGACAACGCGTCGGCATTGCCGTTCTTCTTACCTGGTCTATACAGTATTTCAAATATCCCGAATTCCAGTAGTAATTCACTGCGCAACTGGGATAAGCATAAGTTCCTGGGTGGTTTGTCGAATAGCGCCTTAAGCGGCTTATGGTCAGTTTCCACGTGGAACTTGTGTCCTACGAGGTAATGTTTAAAGTGTAGCGCTGCCCATCTAATCGCGAGAGCCTCGGCCTCTATTGCGGGGTATCGGCGTTGGTAATCTAATAAAGCCTTACTTGGCGTATGCAATGGCCTTAAGGCCTTGTTTGGTTTTCCGCGAGAGCACTGCGCCCATTGCTTATCCTGAAGCGTCCGTCTGTAAAATGAACGGCTGCGTAAAATCGGGATGTATTAATACGGGTTCGTCTAGTAGCGCCTGTTTCAATTTCTTAAAGGCGTCCTCGCACCTAGGAGTCCATTTGAATTCTGCATCTTTACGTTTTAACTCATTCAGTGGTTCGCATATGTCCGAATAATTTGGTATAAATTTGTGGTAGTACCCTACTAGTCCTATGAAACTTTGAAGCTGCTTCAATGTCTCCGGAAGTTTGAATTCCTCAATCGCAATTGCCTTTTCGGGATCTGGCTGTACGCCTTCCGTGGTAATTATGTGTCCTAAATATTTTAGACTGCCTCGGCCAATAGGGCTGTAGTGTAGACGTCGGTGTGGTTAGCCATTGGCCCGACCAATGCACTGTTTCTGCAGAGTTGACGAGCTTCCTCTGGAGCATCCTCGCACATGATAATCCAGTCCAAACAGCACGATGTATGGTCCGTTGCTAACGCGTGTATTTCGCAGAATGCAATGCCCGGTCGCGTGTTACATGTGTGTAATTTCAATACTTCGTAACGTGCGCTTTCAACACGTGTAGCGTAATCAGGCAGTGGTAATTTCATCAATTTCATATGGGCGCTGCACTCTGAGACATTCCAGCCAACATTGTATATTCGGAAGTAGGGTCGGACTTCGGCCGACGTGACTAATGGAACCCACAATATAAATGCAAATTTAAACGAGCCTAGGTCGATGTGTACTGGATAAATTTGCCCAAATTGATAAGCTAGCGCTGGTTCGCGTGTCAGAATGGTCTGCGCTATTTGCGAGTTCTTTTGGAATATGTTCTTGAGCGTGGACGCGTCCACTACCTTAGGTGATAATTGGCCGCTCATCATGGCTTCCATGACAACGTCGGCCGATGAGCGAAGACTAGTGCGAAACATATGGTTAACTAGCTCGTGGTGAACCTCAGTAACGTAGCGTTGCTCCTGGCACATTACCTGGTCAATCATGGTGACCACCTCCTGCATTTAATGATGTAAGAATGAGTACAGCTCCTCATTAGCATGCGTTAGTTTCATGATCGCTCGAGAGTTACCATAAGCGACATTGTATGTGTTTCTCATATCCTTAGATAACGCGAGAACCTGCTTATTTAAGTCCTTAAAGTGTACGGCGTTGGTGAACGCTACACCTACACCTAGAAATCCTGTTAATACGCCTGCTGCTCCAGCTAATGCGGCGAGAAATCGCTTCTTTCGAACCTTAGGTTCCTCACAAAGATGAGTTCGCCTCATAATACTCGCCCATTAATGCCATGTAGCAACTAGTGTCTAACACGCCCTGATAGGTGCTCCTTAATTCTCTCTCTAATTCTTGAACTTTTTGTTGTAAATCCGGCATGGTAGTAAAATTTGGGTTGGAACAGCAGTTCCCCAAACATGGTTTACCCCGAGGAGTGTATACATACCACGCCATGCCAGTTGCTTGTCTACTAGGTTGCAGTCCATCTAAGGACAGCCGTAAAATCATCGGTAAAAAGGTGGATTGCGAAGCAGTTATTACTAAGCCTTGCGGCTCGATTAACGTGCCCACCTGTTGGTTTACCATGGCTCCTAGGCGTGCGACTTGGTCTGAGAACGGTGTAGCAATGGCGTGAGTTTGCCCTAAATGGTGAAAGATCAGCAAGGCCTATTATTTTGGTTCCCTGCCTCAGCAATCCGACCGCAGGTTTTATATTCTGTCCCAGCCCGTTTGAGGAGGACCGTACCGACCTGATCGGTGATGCCCAGTCATTCTCGTCAATGGCGTAGTCGTTTTGATTGTTGGCATTTTCATTGTCCACTGAGAAACTTAGCTAGGAGATGAGATCGTCAGTAATTCGATTGCGGGCATGTCAAGGTTGTCCTCGCTGGCATCACTGAGTATTGCACTCAACGCGCTTTCAAGTTCCTCCTCGTTAATAAATGTTATGTCAGCGTCATGGTCCGTGTTCGGGACCTGGTCCATGTCTTCCATTGGGTCACTCTGCCAGATGTTTTGGGCCGGCTTGCGTAATCACAGTAATCGGAGGTACAAGGGTTCTTCGCGCTTTGGCTTACTACCTATATCTTTGAAAAGAGCGTTAGCCATTATAGCGTATACAATGTGATGTATTGACAACACCGGAACTTTGGGTCCGGATTCGTCAAATTCCGTAACTAGGTTATCCAACAAACATGGTGCACTTATTATGGTTTCTAAGAACTCCAAGTTAGCTTCCCTATACGCTATAAGCTCATAGGCAGTGTGCAATCCCTGTGTGCTATCTGGTCGAATGGATACCGTCCCATCTCTCCTAATTGTCCCATAATCTGCGGACAAATTCCCAGTATAATCCTATTCGCCATGATAAGTGATGAAAGCACACTCTTCCCTAGGCATGAAATTTGGATTGTGACGTTCCTCACATACGATGCATGTTTGGAGGATGGGAATTTGAGACCGATACACTTCCGTGATTGCCTGTGTAATGCTCATTGCGTTGGTGACTCGAGTGACTATCTCCAAGATCCGTCTAAGTATTTTAACATGCAACTACTGACGTGTATGCCCGGCATAGTATGTCGGAACGGAGATGTGAACCTTAACAGCCCTGACAAAACGGCAGCGTCCCGCCGTCGGTCAATTAGGGCCGTCCCAGCCACTCGGGCCCTAAGCAACTGGTGGGCCTGGCATATCCGCTCCGACACAGCTATGACCCTCCTGTAAAATAATGTCCTGACTGCTATTCGATCTTCTCCGAAACGCAACTTAGGTAGAATAAGCGTATAGTGGGGAAATTTCCCGTGGCATTCCGGTTTAGCTGCTGGCACGAATTCTGAATCCGGTCCCAACAACGCTAGTCGCTCCTCGTCTGGTAATCCCTGCAAAATTAGGGGCTCTACTATTTCACTCGTGTCATCTAATGCGTACAATTTCCTTAGTATGATGTCTAACAACTACTGTTTATATACTCGTGTGTCCCTTTGATCCAATTTGTACTTACGTTCTATCAAGTCTGTGTCTATGTTATTAATGGCGGGATCCATGCCAACTTGGCTGAAAGTGTGTACCTTCCCCAGCGATTCGGATGACTTTAATTAATGTTCAATTACTTTTGTCAGGTCAACCGGCGATCCGGATGAGTTGATTCCTATTTCCTGGGCTACTTCTGTACTCTGTTGACATGTTACAATTTCTGTCTCACTCTCTAATCGTTGGTTTTCCGTTATGTTTGCTCTCTGTGCCATGTTATCTACCATAACTGTTATTATCACAATGTTCGAGCTTTTTCTGGTTACTATTGGTTCTTCCTTACCAGCATAATTCATCCCTAGGTTACTAGATTCCACTTTATTACCTTTAGGTTCCATGATTTCGCAAATACTAGCTGGATTACCGTGACGTTCCAGGCTTGCAATGTTTTCGGCACTCGGCTCGAGATTGTTTCCGTGTAGCCCAAAACCCTTTTCACACTTAGGTCGAACAGCTTCCCCTCCCGGTTCTACACACGATTCACCCATACCGGCTCCGACCCGGTCGCAGTCGGCCACACACAAGCTCACCTGCCGGGTGGGTAGATTGATTAACGACAAAGGCCACGGTCCCTGACCCGATCAGATCTGGTGACACCTACACTTACGGACCGAACCCTAGTCGACTTAGGTCCTACATACAAATTGTAATTTTGAACGGAGCTAGGGCAATCAGGACAGCTCACTTCCCGACGCATCCATCGCACCTGGCCAGTGTCCACGAGCGGTCTTCCCCGACCTCTAAAGATACTAGGGTACACATACGCTTTCGAATTTTTAACGGAGCTAGGACAATCAGAATGACCTGGGTTCTGAAGGTCTCTTTCGCACCTGACCAGTGTCCACGAGCGGTCTTCCCCGGTCGGCTGAAAAGCTACAGGGTCTCACAAGACCGCCCTAAATTGGTGGAAGTCAGTTTAGATATATTGGATGCATCCGCAAGGTTCCTTGGTTCATTTAGTTCCTTAGGTTCTCGGTTCCATTCCATTAGGTTTCTCGGTATTCCATTCCGTCCGCTAGGTTCCGTTAGGTTCTCAGTATCCGCTATGTCCTTAGGTTCACAGTTAATTTCTATTAAGTTCACTAGTTCCTCCGCAGGTTCTCCTGGGTCCGCTAGACACATACAATTTTGAATAAGGCTAGGACTTTCGTCTCCATCGCCCTCGACCATTAACTGGGGTTCAAGAATGTTCGCGGGTTCACCAGGTTGTGCCGTGCCGGCGTTAGAGCCATTACCCTATTAATCGGCCACCGAAGTCCGAAAGGCGTCTCTCTAGGTTCCATTCCATTAGGTTCATTAGGTCCTCCATCCATTAGGTTCCTAGGTTCCATCCGATATGCAGCCGCCTGAGATGGGTTACACGTGCCAGCGTTTGGGTGGTTGCTTGACACGGATGCCCTATTAATCGGCGCCCGAAATCCGCACGGCCATCTCCCATATTTCTCACTCAGCATATCAGGTACATTAGGTTCCATTAGTTTCCCGGTTCCTCCTTCCCTCTCACTCCTCCGTTCGGTATCTCGGTACTCATCATCTCCTCGCGCTGACTTCCTATCGGGATATACACATAAATTGGTTGGCCAATCATTACTCACAAGGTTTCGGGCCACACACTGCGCGCCAGGGGTTGGAAACGATAAAGCCGAGCGCCGTATGAGTTCAGTGTTACTTTGCGTTTTATTATATCTGTATTCTCCATATTAAAATGTCTCTTCCTCATGTGTTTGGTATGATTCGTTGCCACTACGCGACCCGATCGCTTGTGACCATTCTCGTGGTATGTCCCTAGTGGTTTGCAATAAATTTACTTGGTATGGGCCTGTTTCTGTTGCGAGTTCGTCTAGGTATTGCGGCTCAACTTCGAAATTTAGGCTATCCTGTTCGAGCGTTGCTTCATCTTCAGTGACCATCAGATTGACTTGTGCCGAGCGGATGCCTAAGCCAGCTCCTGCACGTTCTTCTAGCGTGTACATTTCGTGTCGCACGACATCTAGGCGGTGTGCTAGCTCAAGATCTACTGCTTTGGTCACTGACATTACGCCTGCATTTCGACGGTCCACTCGTTCAGGGTTATGTGTTGGTGCCTGCGTCGGTCTATTTCGAGGTACTGCTCCTAATTGATTCGCTTTATTCCAACCGTTATTAGGCGGGCGCGGCCGAAACGGTGCTGCTTCAGCCGACAATAGCTGGGGTGGGGCAGCACAGCGTCTATCGTATGTTGGGTTATACCCATTATTCCGCTGGTTGTACTCATTTGTGCTGCGCCTGCGGGATCTGTTATAATATTCGGTCTGACCGCCACTCCCATATGCGTAGTTTGCAGCCTCGGGTCGATAATATCCTGGTTGTCCATAGCCGGTGTATCCCCGCTGATTAACGGTGTTCCAATCATCGCGTCTCGAATATCGTCCTCCACCTCGAGGTTCAACTACCCGATAGCGAGGGCGATTGTTGTACTGCGGTGATGGCCTAGCATATTCGATAGAGGGTGGTGGCGGTGCATTGTACGTGTAATTAAGCGCTTCTCGCGTGGCTAAACGCGTGTACTCATTCTGCAATGGATCGTACACGTCCGTTCGGAAATAAATACGGCATTCTCTATCGAAATGCCCCAAATAGCCACATCGAAAACATTGATTCCCTATTGGCGGTGCTGGTGGTATTGCATTTGCGCCTACCTGCGATGTTCCGTTATTCTGCATCATTGTATTTATCTGGCGTTGCTCCGTGCGTTTATCTAGAAGATCAATAAGCCGAGCGATAGTAGCATCCCTGCCGGCTGTTGTGCGCTTGTTCTCGTCTAGTGCCTCACGTATTTGACCTACTAGTTGGTTATTTTCACCTCCCTGGCTCATGTAATTAACCGTTTTAGACCGGCTGCTTTTGCGAACCGGTACGCCGATTACCTCCTTCTGGGACGCTACAATGGCGTCCTCCTTGTACTTAAGCTTATCCATCATATGTTTGAAAGATGGATAAGTCTTCCCTATAACGCCAGATTTCAGCTCCTTTCTCAGTCCTTGTCGCAAGAATTTCTGCAGTAATGCGTCACGCTGTTCACCTTCGACCTCCGGAAATGCTTTGTCCACTAAGTTTTGGAGGTCCAGTCCATACATGGCAACCGATTCTCGATCTCCTTGTATGCGCATGCGTAGCGTGATCAGTGCGTCTTCGTCTCGCTGCGAGGAAGAGTACATGAAGCCCATGTTATAACAAAGGGCTTCGTACGTTTGTTTCTGGCAGTCCGGGAAGCTCTCATAGATCTTAAGCGCCTCTCCCTTTAATACAGTCGGGAAGCAAATGAGTTTCTGTTTTAATGTCCATCCATCCGCGTCCGTCAGGTTATCGTACGTAGCTAACCAGGCCTCAAAGTCCTGTCCGTTAGCTCCTGAAAACGGCGGGATGCACCGTAATTGTATGATCGGTGCCGTCGTTGTTGTCCGTTCCATAAGCTGCTGTAGGATTGCTACTAATGGGTCTCCTGATACAGCAGAGCTTGGTCCGTTTGTACTACCAGTCGTGGTGGTCGTACCACCTCCTACATTAGTTGTTGACGTGCCGTTAATCGGCGTTCTATTTGCGCTCGCTGGCAATGACATTTTTGACTTCCGACTTATCAATAATCCCTATTTATTTTGCGCTGTAGGGCGTCCGTAGTTCAAACCTGACCTGAGCACGGATGGTAAATGTATAATTAGATATATGTGTTTACTTTATTGCGAAATTTCTACTGTTAAGTAAACTTAAAATTCGCTACTGTACCTGTGTACCTAATCCTTAAGGTATGTGACTGATGGTGTGAAAATTTCGCTTCGCTTAAAGTTACTCAGCCAGTTCAAATGATGTTACGGCGCTTAGCGGTCGCAAATACTCCTAGATAGTCACCTCTCGCACACGGCTCCTAAATCAGGTTTACGGAACAGTTACCTTTCGAGCCTGCTCCGTTATTCGACAGCGTTTAACCTCGCTCAGATAGGACTTCAATGTCTATCTGAAAAAGATTAGGGGCCTGATTAAGGCACCTCTTAGTCACAGGATATTCGCGGGGTTATGGCAAAATGTCCCCTTTCGTTCAAATCGATTTCCTTGGCTTGAAGGTACGTGCGCTACAATTTGCTACTCACTATTACCCTCAACGAACTTATAACTGACACAGCGACTCAATCACAAACAATATAGTATTATTCCATAGATACTGCGAGATGGCGGAATAAAGTAAAAGCAACATCATGTAATACCATACTGATACTGATAAATGATGTACTGACCATTGTTCCTACACTTCGTCGAAGATTGTCTATTTTCACGGCAATTCAGCTCCGAATCTGGCAAAGTCGAATAGGTTGTACACGACCTGTGTGGGTTCGCCGCGATTGTCCGGTAGGCTTTATTTGTTCCAAATGTCAATAGACGCCTCGAAACCGTTGAGATGACCAGCGCTCGATGGATCAAGTTGACGTATTTCCGATGGCGCTGCCGCAAAGTGTCCGCGTTACCTAGATGTCGATAAATGTTACAAATGCCACAACGGAAAATAATTGTTCACGATGACGATACTCGATACAGTTCCGGCCGATTCACGGTATCCATCGTATATCAATCGTCCCTGGCGAGTCGATAGTGGACGCTGGGTCGTACTTCCAGTCACTACGGTGTTGAACGACACGGCAGTAAGGCTTATTTCAGTCGAATTACGGGTCGGTGTAATGAGTCCACTGATGAATGTAACACGATTGTAGTGGCTGGTAATAACCGTATAAACAGTATTAGTTACTAGCAATAGTAGCCAAACGGTACTAAATATAAAACAACGACTCTGAGCCCTTTAATATAATTAACGCCCGGAAGCATCAACCTTCACAAGTCGGTGTACGTTTATCCTTCTTCAGCACAGGTCAGCTCTTCATTCCTACTCAGCTACTCCATCCCGAACCCGCGCACTCCAGCCGGGCCGACGCTTAAATGTTGATTCCTACCGAAGCTAATTGATTTTTGGGAGTCCCCAGAATTTCCTTTCACTTTCAGGCGAGCAAGCTTTCAGCTCGTTAGAAAATTCACGAAACACCAACGCCAGTCCCTACAGTGCGCGGGCCCTCTTGGTTATGACTCCGATGGCACAGAAATTTATGGCAAATTATGTCACCTCGCAGGGTGAGTGTACTAAATACCAACATAGCGCCCAAAGACTTTAATGCTGAGCTTGTGTACGTGGCGAAATGCCATGGCCAGTCAACGGGGTTCAAGTTCCCGAAGCGATAAAAAAGCGAACAGGTTGAGTGAGTTCCGATAAGTAACTAATTTGAAAAGAAACATGATAACCTAGTTTTATCCTAAAACTTTATTGACGCCTCACGGCGTGGCCCCCACTAAAACTATGTACTAGGACCAGTTCTGGCCCTAAGGATCCCAGCTGCACCACCATTTTCCTTGGTGTGGTGCCCGGACAACCCCGGCTTCTACGACTCCCCGGTGATCTATGCGATGACCTAAGGGAACCGCTTAGCTTAGCAGGTTGCCGGCGGGTTAACCAGGGTGTTCGGCCTGGCCCCTATAGTGGCCCACGTGTCTAATGGTATGAAGGTCTCTGCGGGAGAGTCAACCCTTAAGCCTGCTCACAGGTAATAAGGCTGAATCGCCTTTCCCTCATACTCCAACTTAATCCCTTGAGCGGGGTTATCTGGTCCTAATATAGCCCATCAAGTCTCCTCCGTTTTGTCCCAAGAAAATGTGATGTTTTAACCCCATAACTAGTACAACATGCGGTCGAAATTCTGATGATGGTCTAGTTTTGGGTGTGCCCTGGGTACGATTTTCTCGTTCTGATCTTAGAGGATTGCACGACTGGCCCTGGAACCTAGGCCATGACCGCGCGTCAGTCCTAATGGTGGCCTCGTCGGGGTATGGTCCCGTGATTTGATTACCACTAAATTGTTGGCGCACTGAGGTGGAGGCCCCAGTCCCTTGAATGCCTAAACCTTGACTGGTAGCGATTGTGTCAGATGGCGAGCTACGCTGGGAGGCAGTTAATTGCGCGAGGTTCGCGGTAATGGCGTTCCTGGTGGTTCGAGTAAACACGAGGATGCTGCGGAGTGCAGAAAGGATCGCCAGCTCGGGCCTTGCAGCGGGCATGCGGGAGAGCACTAGCAGATTACATCGACAGGGCGCAGCGGAGTGAATGATTTGCTCGTCATAGGTGTGGAATTTTGTTAGATTCAAAATCCTTAGTAGATTCCGTTGGAACAAATTTCTGGGGTTCCGTCAAAATTTAAACAAAATCCTAACCGCTTCAGAAAGGTATACACGGTTCAATTGGTTTACTATTGAATCTTTTTTCGTATATTCATCACGCGTTATAATACCGCCCAATTGGAGCGTACCGCAACGTATTTACAACGACTATATATAACAGATTTATGTCGGGTACCCTACAAGATACCCTGAAATACAGACTGCACCCCCTTCTTGAACACGATACCCCTAAACATTTGATTAAGTTGGGCCAAACGAACTTTTTATGAAGACGATGATTTTCCCGAGAATTTCACGATAGCGTTCTCCTGTCAATTAAACGGCGGGTTACCTATTAAAGCACGATAATTTGTCCTTTTAAGTAATTTGATCTCCAAGTAAAAATGGGACCGAAGGTCCAAAATTTCGTACAATCTCGACAGCGACTGGAGCGGTCCGCAAACGGTCCGACTGATTCGAAACTCGCTCCCAGAGGGCTCCAGGAGAGGGTGCCGACATAGGCTTTCCTCGTAGTTGCACGGTTGAAAAGACCATGCCCCACCAAAATTTGATACGTTTTAGCTCACCGCCAGCTCCAGTCCCTGTCTCGTTCTATGCTCAGCTAGTGATCCTCTTAAAATTTTGTCACATTCGGGTCCGCAGTCGTTTGCATCGCACATTAACCGGAAGCAAAAGAAACAGCGAACGAATGGGGATTCGACGCTGCTACTCGATTCTAGATAACTAGGGAACAACTCGTGTCATCCGAGGATGCAATCGGCCACGTCCCCCGAGTCACTCCTATTACCACCAATAAATTTTGGCTGAAGCTTGTTTAGAAGCAATTCTTGATTATTCCTTCGTACTATAAAATTTTCACATCCTAAATAGTATGAATTTTGATTGATCCCAACAGTATGAATTTTGCTATTTTGCAATAGTACAGAGACGATCATCGACCGAGACAGTCACGGGTCGTCGCCCGTGGGTAGATGATCCACGATGCTCTTCGAAAGGGAGTGGCGGCAAGCAGCCTGGACCTCCCTGATCTGCCGAGGCGACACGCCAAGAAGCAACAGAGGCTTTCGATCATGGGCTAAAGACTCCCAGGGCCCCCGGTCATCGTAGCTGCACGACTTGGGGGCCTGGGGTTTTCCCTCTCTGTGAAAATGCACGCAAACCCCAAAATTTACAGAAACCACGATGGGGTATCGCCCGGGAAATGCCCAAAACCGCGACGATGATCGCGACTGTCTCGGCATTCCTGGAAACTAGTTGTTGAGAAGTATCCTAAAACGACATCACTTGCTTTAAAGCGAAAAGTGTTTTAATCGCTAACGTTTGACTTACCTTAGAAATTTTGCTCCTTACCAATTACCCTAGAATAGGAATTTTGATCACTCCTCGGACTCATGAACAGAGAAAAGGTCCGAGGAGCGGGGAACCAGTCGAGATGCGAGCGAGCAAAATTTTGAATGATTTTGGCATAATTTTGCGAATTTTGCCGGGGCCCAGCCTTTACGGGCGTGCGGAGCATCCTTCCGACGCTCCAACGACCGCAAAGGGCGGACCTTGCGTGATTGAGAAAAGCCCTAAATCCAGGCGAGGCTCTCCACCGTGGGGGCACGGCGAGAAACCACCCTGGTTTCAAACAAACTAGAAAAAGAAAACTTCGCCCCATATGAAAATCAAAACAAAAACCTAAAGCCTACCTAATGGCGACAACCGCCACAATTTTAAAAGTTTTAAAACTCTACTGGTCCCAATCGGGGAATTGGGCAGTCTCTTTTATACCTAGCTTAACCCCCTTTTTTTTCGTGTGTGCTTACTGGTCACTTTGATGTCCAAAACTCAAGAATTCCGAGAAAATATTTTAAAACTCGCAGACGACATAATACCCGACCAAACATATAAGCGCCATGCCAATCCTCAGGCGGGGAACAATAAAATAGTATACAGAGGCACACAATATTGTAAACAGTGGGCGCCCGTGCCCTTATCGTGCAATAAAGAGCAGACAAGCAAAGCATCGCCAAAGCTGATATCAACAGGGCAGTGGCCGACGGGTGCCAATAATTGGCGTGAACAACCTAAACCTCGCGCTGGTCGGCGCGAGGCTTACAATTTTGCCAAATATAAAAGCGCTTTAGGCGGTGTATATAACTTAGAATTTTGTAGGTTTTTATTTATGTTTCCGGAACGGAGAGAAGCAGGCGCCGGGACGGGATCATATCTATGCCCTGGCTGGTCGCCTACTGATAAGAGCCTTAGATTTTATGTATTTCCCCTAGGAGGCCCGTTAGAGGCCGTTGAATACGTGCACGATAATAAAATTTTGGGTCCCAACTGAGTTAGGGGAATCCTGCGGAGATCCGTTGGCGCAGGTGGCCCCGGTTTTCAATAAGATAGTTAGTATAGGACCCAATTAAGTACAGGGCTCCAAAAATCGGGAAGTTTTGGTTTGAGATGTGGTGATTTAAGACCTTGAAGTTTGGGAGTTTAAACGCTGATTGGGGGTCCATAAGTACTTACGGGTTGGGGTTAGGTTGACCCGCAAAAACAATTTTGAAGCCTTAAAGGTTCCTAATTACGATGTTACCACCCCCTTTTACTTAAGCTTTTAAATGACCCCGAAATTTTCAAAATCCTAAAGTACCCCTTATAGGTTGAATTTTGTTATCTTGTCACATATTCATAACGTTCCCTAAAATGCGGTAACTATTCCTAGCATCCCATGTCACACACATATATATACAAAATTACTCTTCATTTCACTGCGTGTCAGGATAGGTCCCCCAGGTCCCAAAACATCGTAAATCTCGAAAATGCACTTTTGTCATGGGGGTTTCGCACAGCACCCTGACCCATCCTGACACTAAGCACCATATACAGTATACGTTTAACTATTCAACAACATTTATATATATATACGTTATTGTTCACGGATGCGCACCGGGATCGACCCTGGGGCACCTAATCAGCGAAATTGTTAAGTCAAATTGCGATAGAATCGTGAAATCTTTCCCTTGTCCCCGGCATATCCAACTACGCATCCGCACCACATTCCCATATAAATCAACTGCACAACAGTACATTTTTTATTATTCATAATGCAATAACAATCCTGGGATCGATCGGATACCTCAACAGTAGGATTTTGATTCAATTTTGGTGCGGAATCACCCCGCGCACGTCGGGCTGGTGGAGCTTGATTACACCTTTATAGCACACAGTTACAGTATTTTATTTTATTCAACACAATTATGAATAATACATCAATAACCCCTGTATCACGCTCCACCGGTATCCGATCGCCCTTCACCCGCTGAATTTGAAGACCTTATGGCCTGATTTTGAATATTTGGAATTCGGCATAAAAACTCGGGCTGTTACATCTCTTAAATATTTTTTGGATTTTATAGACTCCTTACTTATGGTGAAAATTGGATTTGTTGAGATATGCTTAAGAAAGTGAAAAATTTTACGTGCTTAATTCCATGTGATGTACAGCCCTTGGTGTCAATTAAGTAAAATTGGTGTGAAATTCGAGAAATTAGCTCGTTTGGGCTTAAACTTACGCTAAATTTTGAAAAATTTTCCAAAAATTTGCTAAAACGAGGGTAGAAGGACGATCAAACTGTTTGGTTATCACCAAAAACGCGTCCCTTCTCCCTTATTATTCGGTAATTTTGGAGGTTTTCCCTTATGGTTTATAATATTTTGTGATAGCTTATGTTATTTTGTGTCTTTGAAAGTATTTTCGAAAAGCCCTATTTATTGTTCATGCGAGGTCCCAAAACATCGTAAATCTCGAAAATGCACTTTTGTCATGGGGGTTTCGCACAGCACCCTGACCCATCCTGACACTAAGCACCATATACAGTATACGTTTAACTATTCAACAACATTTATATATATACGTTATTGTTCACGGATGTGCACCGGAATCGACCCTGGGGCACCTAATCAGCGAAATTGTTAAGTCAAATTGCGATAGAATCGTGAAATGTCTCCCTTGTCAACGGCCTATCCGACTACGCATCCGCACCGCATTCCCATATAAATCGACTGCACAACAGTACATTTGGATCTGAATCTGAAGATCTTATGGCCTGATTTTGAATATTTGGAATTCAGCATAAAAACTTGGGCTGTTACACTTGTGCACTAGTTCCTGGCTTACCACAGATTTAGGTTACCATGTAACAGCCCAAAATTTTTAAAATTTGAGGCAATCGCCAGGAAATAATGCTTGCCACATTTGGACGCTCCGCTTAGAAGTGACAGTATACAAGCGTAACTGAGACCATACTACCGACCAGGCATACATATACGTTAGTTATGATCACAGTAGCCTGGGGAGGTGTGTAGGTCAGGGAGAAACTTGCAGTCCACGATTTCGGGTTGCTATCAAAATTTTCTCAAGTGTAGCCGAAATATGAAACTATTTACCTGTTAGGGTTCGATTTTTTTGAAAACCACAGCAACCTCCCCGAATTTTAGCATACTAAAATGGCAAGGACGAGCACAGCTGATAAACACACTGTTCTACATAATATAATTAATTTCCTACATCTTTCGTAGATGTTTTGGTAGGTATTGCAGCAGGAGCTGCTGCTAAATAAAATATCTGTTGTGTTGAGTGGTGTCAGCGATCAAATAACAAGTTAGGGCAAATGCTTACATTTTACATGCGAAGACAATAACAGTCCTGCGGGTTCAAGTCGCTCGTGCCATTTAGAAACGGGCAGTTCTAAAGGGAAGAGAGGGGTTGGATAAGAAAGCAGCAGCGTTTTCTTTAAAATCAAACTTGATAAAGTTGAAGGGCACCGTTTCTCTCTTTTATAAAGTTTGTGGCCACTAAACTGCGACGGTACGGGAGACTAGGCCTCTAAGGATCGGGTTCACTGTGGGGCACGAATTTATTCGGTTTCAACGACAGCAGCACTCACTAGTAGGACACACTCCAGGCAAATCAAACCTAAATGTCAACCCCACACTACTCGGGGTTCACACAAACGCGTGTTCAGGGTTTCATTACTGCCACAAGTGTTCGTTCGAGCTACTCATACATGAAAATTCACGCAGCAGCCGAAGCATTATCCGTCAGTACTGATACTTCATGCAAGTAATAGTAATTCAGCATAGCTAGAAGTATAAGCACCCAGCCTTTCTCGTAGATGGTATTCAAAATTCGCTCATACAGGGAACTAGTAATACTTTCTTTTTCGATAAAATGTTGAAGAAAAATTAAAACAACCAAACGTAAAGCAGTGTAAAAGCAACAAAAAACTATGAAACAAACAAACATTTGATTCGAGAGATATGTTGACAAAGTATCCAAAATGCGCGTAATCCAGATTTTGACATTGTTCGGAAAATACCGTTCAATCTTTATACTAAAATTGCCTCATGTAACTTCATCGGAGTTGAAGTGAGAGGGCAAAATCAGAATGATCCTTAGTTTTTAGGCGCGGCTAAGGTCATTTTTTGAAGTCATAGGCTTGGCTCGACTCAGCGCGTTTATCGGATTTTAACGAGAACCCTGAATTCCTTTGGTGAAAAAGAAAGCTGGGCACTACTTGGCTCGGATGCCAAAAAAACTAGAAACGAAGCACTCGACCCAAAAAAGCTTGCTTTTCATTAGCGGCGGGTAATGAAAACACGAAGCAAACCGCCAAAATTTGGAAAAAACTAAGATGGGGTAACAATAAAGCAATAAGCATAGCATCCGTATTAACGGTGTAGCCAAGCTTTCTCCTAAGTGGAGCATTTAGGATTATATATCGATCTAGGATTATATATAAATTGGGTTGACTAAAAATTTTAATTAGTCCTTTAACTGAATCTAGCTAAATAAGCGCTTTGTTGGTAAAGACGAAATCAAAGATTACAGCAAATCGTTTGAGAAGTTCTGTAAAATATAGATGAATCACCAGTAAAAAGCGCACTCCTATAACAGAAATGGTGCAGTCTCCAATCAAAATAACGTATTAGCGGCTAGTTTTTGTTTTTCAGGCAAGCTGTGACTAACTCGAAGTCACCTAGGTGTCATGTCCTGTTTAACACAAGAGCTATCTAACCCCATAATACTTCATCTCAGCTATCACTTTTCTGCATTTTGCTTCGCCGTTGTTTACACCAGACTTATAACTACTGCTAAGGACTCTACGCCATGGACTGGGATAATCCCTATTGCCCCCTTTATAGTTATGTCAAACCTCGCCTAGTGCCGAGCCTAACATTTTTGAAACTAAGCTCGAAGCTGCGGTCAGGTCGTT
Organism: Trileptium ribeirensis; assembly: GCA_030248225.1. Lineage (NCBI taxonomy): Eukaryota > Metazoa > Nematoda > Enoplea > Enoplida > Thoracostomopsidae > Trileptium > Trileptium ribeirensis. Next base: position 52,016 of record JASANE010026276.1, read on the forward strand.
GCGACGTTTGATGGTATGCTTGAAGCTGGGCTTAACCCGGTCGCTTACAGTGCCACAGTGAAGACAAGCTCGTTTCTCACCTCTATCCTTAAAATATATACCTTCCATGAAATTTAACAAAACCTTCTTTGAAATTTGGTAGTAGCAATGTAATATTCCGCAGTACCAGATGTCCTTTTAATGCGGCGTTCACGTTATAATGTCCCCGCTGTTTGGAACTTTTGACGCCCTGTAGTCGCGACCCTATCGTATAGACAGTCAGGGTGACACCCATACTGTAAATCAAATGCCGAGGGTGTACGACACACCCTTAGCTACTAAATTTTTTCTAGACAGTGTCGTACACACCCTTAGCTACCAATTTGGCGCGAATTAACTATAACGGACACCGTCTGTAGCTAATGCGGTTTATTAGTCAACTGTCCTGTGGAGTTTTTCCTAAATTCTCGATATTTGTATCTAGCCCATATGAACATTGCTCAAATAATTCCGAACACTGTCAATAAAACTGCCAGAAGACACGGTGTGCCTGACACTGTCGGCAGGTGGTAATACGCGTAACTAGCTACCGTTGAAAAAATTTATTAAAAACATGGGGGTGTCTAAGACACCCTGTTGTCAACAGTGTGTCTGACACTGTGAGGGGTACATAGGTTCCAAACGTTGGGGACATTATAACGTGAACGCCGCATAAAAGTCGCATACCCAGGATAACATAAACGGCTAAAAATATCAACCTGACTCGAACCGAAAGGGCGAGAACGTAACCCGAACCAACGCCATAACTATCAATAAATTGGATTTATGACTCGTACCTAGGTAGTGTGTGGTTTAGTGTGTTCGCTGTCAATGTTTTATCGAATACTGCTCAGGCTGCAGGATGAGGACGTAATCCACATCGCAACCACATATTTTACAGGCACTGCTCCATAGAGTATGTGCATTTTAGATGCACTTGGCACAGTTCATTGATCCGCGTAGTTAGCCAAACCAAAATATTGAGAAGCGTATTTAAACCTATCCCGACTACTTTTCGGTAAAAAACCTCATTATGACCTCTGACCTCGGAGCCAGACCTCAAATCAAAAAAGCTCCACTATGCCGGTTCCAATGTGCCCAAGATCATGAAAATCGGTTAAGTCGTTCCCGTTAAGTCATGGGCGATCACAAACACAGACGGAATTTAAAAGCTTTCAACCCTGCAAAACACAATCTCGTTTACGTTACACTACGTTCTGATTATATACAGCTTGAAGGACTACACGCATTCGCACAATTTCAATAGTTTATGTTTACTTAGATTTTCGAACAATTTAAACAAAATCGCTGTAAAATTGTTTTCGAACAAATTCAATAATATTTTAATAATGAATTTCGAACAATTCAACTCATTTTCGGAACAGTTTAATGTTATTCCGTTATGTAACACCTATAAGCTTTTCATCTTGGTTTATCTCTGTTCGCAAACAAATTTAACGTAATAGTGACGTCAAAAATTAATTGGTACTATAGTTTTGTGTCGTAGTATTCGCGAAGGAGCCCACACATTTGAAATCCGGTAAATTTTTCTCCACAACAAAACGTTAATTTTTATTGAATTTTTGTGACACAAACAGTATAATTTCTATTTCAGATCTCTGTGTTCGCGAAAAGTTTTGTGTCGAATTGCAGTTGTAGGTAACGTTTTTTATCCGACAAAGCAAAATAGGATAGTTGGTGGCTGTGGATTAAGTTCACTCGCGCACAAAACGCGTAAAGTATGCAGGGCTTGCAAATTTAATCACGATGTTCTGCAAGTATGCGGAATAAGTAAGCCACCTTACCTACCGATATTGCGAACAACAGTTGTTCAAATTGGAAATTATACGCAACAAATCAGCGCCGCCTACGTCCCTTAATTTCAGTCCAATACGAGAAAACATGACAGATTAAATTTGATTTTGGATATATTGATAGAAATACATCAGAGCATTCAGTAAAATAAAAAGTAACAAGCAATACATATAGGTTATTATGCATGGTCAAATACAAAACAATGAATGATAAAACAAAGCAGAAAAATGCAACAATGAAAACACTGAAAATAATACAAAGAACAAAAAGCTCGTCCTTACTGATATAATGATTTCAGTTCATGCCAGATTTAATGTACGATATATTTAGATGTTTAAATGCTAGATTCAGGGTGGCCACGGGTTTTCAACTCTCATTTTCAAGGTTTTTTCAGTGAAAATTCAAGGCTTTTCAATTGAGCTAAGCCTTTCAATCAGGTTATGCCAGTAAATTTAATACAAAACACACAACAAAAACCCACCTGGCTGATATCACGATTTCTCACAGGAAACTCCGGAGGCAACGGGCGTCAAATTCGTTTCCATGGACATGTCGCTCCATGGCCGTAGCCTGGGAAAATGGCTTGATTTAATCCATCATCAGCTTTTGAATACTGTGTATGATAGACTCCTGAGCACGAGTATCAGCCTTGAGAACGGCTTTTGCGGCTTTAAGTTCATCCAATTCAGCCTTGGTGCGTTTACGACGGCTTGCTTCGGTCGACTTGCACTTGGCGTCAGGACTAGGAGTCGTCACGCTTTGCAACATTCTATCGCTACAACTGCCCGAGCAGTGCGTTCACTCAGCAACCATAATACTTCGCAGTACACTGCACAGGGTCGGCTAAACGTGCACACGACAGGACAGGGGACCATAAAGTTTTGTAAGACAAGTTGTCGATCAGGGGAAACAGATGCAGTCAAGGTCAGTTTGAACTGAAAGTTTTTCAGGCTTTTGGACGAAGATCAGTTTCTTTCAAATCTTTCCTGGGCCCGAACACCCTGTCAAAACATATCAGTTTTTCAAGGTTTTTTCGCGCTATTTTCAAGGTTTTTCGTTTTCAGTACATTATATCGCCAAATTCAAGGTTTTTCAAGGTAAATATTGAAATTCAAGGTTTTTCAAGGTCGCGGCCACCCTGTAGATTTTACAAGCACACATACTTGAAGTATAACAAAATCAGTGAAAATTATTTCAAACCGTTTTGCTATAATTGAACAACAGTTTTGTGGTCATTCGTGTCATTCAACATTTAGCTAAGAGTCGATGTACTTTAAAATTCAGTCAACGATTCTTGATATATAACTAACAGTTTATGACGATTCCTTCATAAGGGTATGACACTTTACGAAATCACCATAAAAAGCACGACGAAACCCATTCGATCTTAAGCCTGGCTATGGATCCGTGGTGTTACCCCCCGACTTTTGTGGAGGGGTCATGGTATCACGGACACAAATTTATTACGCCCCCTCAAGTTTTGAGTGGGTCGTTTGTAAAAATTCTTCGTCGACTTTTTCTCCCCAGCAGTTTAGCAGGGAAGACCGTTATATTGCCCTTAAAACTAGGGGAGGAGGCAAAACAAAATTTGGTCGATGGTACCGCGACCTTCCTCAAAAGTGAGGAGGGTAACCCGGCCCAGAACCAGGGAGTAATGTAGGAATGAATCGCACTAGGTAAGGCAGGAATGAATCGCATTATGTCCCGAAGTTTTTATATGGTGTTTTCGAACAGTGGCATACCCTTCTTAAGAAATCACAATAAATTCTTCATATAACTAAATTACAAAATTTCTATAAGAAAACGCCATGTCAGCTACTTTATGTCCTGAACTAATTTACATTTCGAGTATCGATAAACAATTATTTGTCGCCGCGAGGTATCAAACCCGAACGCTCGGGGGTAAGGCCACGCAAACTAATGGCCAATCGTGCTGTATTCGAAAAGCTTAGTTAGAGAAACATACTCAAATGTAATTAGTTGTTGTCGGACAACAGTTAAAGTGTTAGCAAGATAAACCGGTAGGTACATTGCAGTATGAAATGCATACATATTTCCAACTATCATAGGTAGTAGGACCTTGGTTCGTTTAATTAATATTACATAATTATTGCACATAATTCACGACGTAGCTTTATATAATCGTCATAACTCAGCAGCGGATGGCCGATGGGTCAAAGCGTTTCTCTTGATCAGTTACAGCAAAATGTACACCTCATCTTATTTCTGTTGTTAAATCATCGCTTTGGCCATTTTACGTTATGTAAACTTTATAATACTTGCAACGAGAGTATATGTGGAATGGATCAACCAATTTTACTAAAGAGACCTTTGGTACAATGTTGCTTAGGTTCTGCGAGCTAGGTAATCATACATTTGACTGCACATCCTTCCATTCGTGAACTGTAATGTTGGACCACCATTAAAAATTGAAATCTGTTAAACGCTATATTCAGGATTTTGGATATCTTTGTATGAAATTGCAGGTAAGGTGAAATCCCTCAATTTGTGACACCCTGAAGACATTGTCTAGTGCCATTTTTAATATCTTTCCCTTACAAGTATTAAAATAGCTACCACGAATATAACCTTTGTGGTTGCTGAGTATAATAGTCTTCGAGCAAAAAGCAATCACAAGGAAAACGGCTATATATATACTGCTCCAAATCCCGCAAAACTAGGTTTAAATATTTTTGTAAAAATGTATACATAAACAGGCTCGGAGAGTTTACTGAAGCTTCAGAACCAAGATCATTGGCTTAAGTATACCCTGTTGAGTTTATGTAAATATATACTGAATATTTCATGGTGCTACCCGTAGTTAATTACGTATGAGCAACGCGTTTTACTAGTGCGACGGTAGCTGGAATGTCGTCCCTTTGTGACGCTTTGCATATTATTAAACAGTAAATAAATATTAAAAAACAACCCGTTTAGCAATGCGGAAAGTAACACACTGTTTTTCTTTTAAGAGAAATGTGTAAAACAGCGAATTTAGTGTCCGCGTTTTATACATTTTTGAAACATAAAAATACTTATCGAAAGAGGTTTCGAGCATAAAACATTCGCACACGAGCAAGGAAGGCATATCCACTTCGTGAAGCGGGTAATTGCGATACGAATATCCTATGCTTAATATACGTGTAAATTATATAATACAACGCCGCTGCTAGTTATATACAGTTTATTGATGCATTTTAGCGGATTTCGTAGTCTTAAGTTTCCCGATTAATAAAATGCCATATTGTCAAATAGAGCCGTTAAGTTTGCTCTTATATACATTCGTCAAGCACGCCTGTAGCACCGTTTTTGACAGACGAAACGATGACTATATCCGAAGCTATAAAAATTTAATCATTAGCACTCATTTATATATACGTAAAATATATTACTTATATTCTAGTGATAGCAAAACTTTACTTTACCACCACCCCCGCCACGACAGTCGAGCTTCCCTAATACAACCAAACATGGGCACCTATGAAATATAGCCATCTATTATTTTTTCCAATATATATATTATAATATATTAATATAATTTGCTATTATACTGTACAAATTGATTAACAAAAATTGATTTCTCGCAATATGTAAAGTTCAATAATCATTGATTAGATATTACTGGAGTTTACTCCCTTTGTGACAAAAATATCGACCGCTTACAAAACACATATTTCTTCTATCTATTTTTTAATTCTAATTTAAAATATACAGCTTGCAATTAATTGTTTTGTGTTTGTGTCCATGTCAATAAATAAAATTGATTTTTAACCGCGACTTCGTTTCGAACGTCACTTTGCTGAAAAAACTTTTAGTGGTCAGTCGGGCCACGATTTGCGATACCTCGAATATACTAAAATAGCCAGATGTATAACTACAATGAACAATTAATCTCTGGACCCCCGTCAAAGAGTAGAAAGCGGATGAAGCAAATAAATAGGTTACACATAACAGTGATAACACTTGATAAGAATACTCGGTACAGGACTAGCGTAAATATCTAGACATGATGTATGTTGCTAAAAATACACATAATGTGCGACCAGTCGCGACTGACTAAGGGCTATGACTATACATAGAGTACCATCAAAGCCTAATTTTATGTACATTTCCAAAAATTTCCAAGAATTCTAACATTGTTATGCCATGGCTTCAGTCATTAACAGAAGTTCATAATGTATATCGTCATATTTTTCACTATATTTATATCTAGCAGTCATCTCTCCTTCTATGAGTACTCCGGCCTGCATTTGAAACCGACTCAACAACTCGATAAAACGCCACAACCTAAGATACAACAATGAAATGTTAGGTGCTATCGGTAGTGACACAGTTCTGTTTTTTCTCCGCACTATCTTTATGAAGCACCGCTTCTACTGCGGTTGCACTCAACCGCCACGTTGTAAACGATCCTAAACTAATGGGCAGGCCCGTGAAGAATCGCAACTTGCTGGTAAAATAACGACCATACCCTTAGCTTCGATTGAGACGACTGTGTGTCTACCCATCTGCTAACGACGGGTACATACCGACGCCAGCGATCAATTAAGGGCGAGAATGATCTATTCCTGGCTGCATCATTTCTCGCTAGATTATGCAACACAGTGCCCTCACACAGTATCACAGACGTTTTGAAATTTACTGATAACCACACACTTGAAGAAACTCGTGCCATGTCAATTCGTTATTAAAGCTTGCTTGCGCAGATTGTGTAATTGAAATTGGGTTCAGAAGACAATATAAAGGTTTACGAAACGTTATTTAAGGACTTTAGCGTACAGTTTAAATTGAATTGACCAAAACAAAATATATACGGTTTCTTGAGTGCTACTGCAAGAACTAAATACATTTATGCATGTACATACAACTATGGAAAATTGTATTTCCGATGCTATTTATGTGTAGCACGTCAACATCTCTCGGTGCACTATAGAATAATTTTTCTGCTGTCCACAAAAGGTTCGTTAGCGAAAAGCGTCAACTACTTTATCAATAAGGGCATAATTGTGGTTAGAAGTTTTACACAGTGCCTACAGGTTAATTAGCGAGAGCCGTCATAGCTCAATTTCTATTAATAATAATGTGTAAGTAAACTTAAGGTGACCCCGCCAGCCATCCAATTTTATATCTTTGCATAAAATTTGTTACGGAACGCTTTTTGGTCGAATTAAATTCGGCGTAAAACTGTTCGCGAACGCGATTGAAATATAACCATTACCCAAATAAATCAAGTAAGATTACCCAAATTTCTAAGAACAAAAATTTGTCGATTTGATTGTGATGTCACTTTTGCATAAAATTTGTTCGCGAACACTGAATAATCCAAATTTAAATGATAATGCATTGGAGAATAGAGTTTTTGCAAATTGAAATCACCGAATTTCTGTTCAAATACAAGGTCTAATTTCTGACACTTGAATTTGATTTTGCCAATTTTGCGAAAAACCGAATGAAGCTAAGCCCTTTTTCGTAACAAGGGTTTGCGATTGGATATCGATAATGACAAAATAAGATGGTTGGCGGGGTCATGTTAAATTTACTCACGCATAATTTAACGATTACAATATACACAGTAAATTGATGTTATAGAAATGAGTCAACCAATGAACAACCAAATATAATTAATTAAAACCAACAATGGATACAGATTTTGTGACCCCGCTGCATGGCACAAATATTATAAGCGAATAAATCGAGCAAAACACATAGCAGTGTTGAATAATATAATAGTAATTAATACATCATACAATTTAATTAAAAACCACACCTGAAATTCGATATTGCTCATAATAGTTTGAAGACACGAATAAAATAAAAAAAATAATGCATGTGTCAATATTGAACAATAAAATAATGGAAACATCTAAGCGCATATTATGGACACTTAAAACTAACTGGAAGTAATGCCCGAATAATTTAAAGTGACACCTCTAACAATTCTATTTTGCGATATCCGATGTGGAATTCACATCCAGTGTTGCGGATCAAATAGGAAATTCTATTCGGTTTATTGCTAGCCCAAACTTAGCGATTTGAATTAGGTAATGACAGCTAGCAACATTTCCTACAAATTATACATGATTCCTCTCGGTTCACAAACAAACTATAGAAATGTGACGTCATAAACGAAACGTTTTTATTGTTAATCAGTTTTTGTTCACGGTCAAATCCTTTTTGATTCAAATCCGATAAAGTTCTGTTCACGAACAAATATTATGTACGCAAACAGAAATTAGTTTTTTGGACTGACTAAAATCTGTTCAATATCTGCAATGGTTACAAAATAACTAAATAGGATGGTCAGCGGGGGTTTTATTAAGTTAATTACTTACATCAATGGTCAATGCTGCATCATCATCTGGCAATAATTATATTAAAATGACATGTTTTAACAAAACACAATGACATATGACTATGTATAATACACATTTATACAGATATATTATTTGACATATCAGAGAGTATTTTGCATAGCAATAATGATCTGTTAAACAAAACTACCAAATCAAGACATATCTAATAGAGAATTTCGTTCTCCATACTATAGCAAATTAAAACTCAATACTGCTCCAATACCACTGGTTTTCCCTTGCACATAGTGGAAATTTAAATCAATGATAGCCTAGTCATTGTGCATTAGCGAAATGGATTAATGACTGAAGATTAACAAACAAGAAAGCGCTGGTTTTGAGAAAAGGTAGTAGTTACACAGTCGAACAGGAAATGTATTATACCTAAGGTAGAAACCCAAAATGGTTATAAATTAATTAGCGTGATAATATTTGCAACAGCTACTTTCAATTGTCGCGTAGTAGTCGAATAGTGATTTCGCCGTAAGGACGATGTTGAAACAGCGATGCTTGGCGTATTGCAGCAAGGTCTTAAAATAAAATAGTAACTATAACTATCTTTATCATTATATATATTCTGAAAATCTGCAAGTACACACTATAGCGACAAAAATTAGGGCTCGCACCCACTTCCTCAAAACGGAATGCAAGCTTTCGCAGTTATATATCTACTTGTAAATTTGTAATATAACATGTCCTGGTCTCGAAAACTGTGTTATACATTGCATCATTGTAGTAGTAAAATGGGTTGCGCAATCTTTATCAGCTCAAATAATGTCATCAATTATTACACACGATACAACCTGGTACTTGTCAATTCCTGCTGAAAAAAGAATAATTTATTGTTGAAAGACTATTAGTTTCTGAATCGGTAGTTATTATTTACACATATATACGAATTTGTCTTTGTTTCTTTGAGTTGTACACACCTTTAGTATAGCTTTCCTCGTTAGGGCACTGATCCAAAAAGTGAAGCGTAGCCTTTAATTAGTAAGCTGCTGTTAACTGTTGATTTTTATTTGATACAAAATTTATAGTAGCTCTAGCTCTAAAACAAGTAACTCAGAGTGGTTCGAAACGGAGCAAGTGCCGCTACATACTCTGAGCGTTCAGAGACCAGATCCAAGTTTCAAATTCAACTTCCTCAGGTCCTTTCAAACTCCAAAATATAATGATACATTAGCGATTATTAAGAGCAATATTGCAGCCCTCTTCAGCAAATATCAAAACCATCTATTTCTTTCTCCAGTGATCGCAAAATGACGGAAAATTTTGATATAACTCACAACTTTCAACAGAAATACTAATTTGTAGCGTTATATTGGACGCTTAGGGTTTAGAGATTACCATGCTGAATATATACCACGCAAGCACAATTCCATTCGTCATATTCAGCGCATTCAAGTTAGTTAGTATTTCTGTTATGAACTGAACATATGTATGTGTATACATATACATGTGTAACAATATGTTTCTGATTCATACTACCCCAGCTGGAGAAACATATATAAAATCAAATCCACCACAATGTAGGTACATGAAATAGATACAAACTTCGAAATGTGTCGCAGCAGTTCGACGTCGGACTTTGGCACTATAACCAATCAATAAACAATTTTTAAGTAAAGATCCTTCCGAATGCGTGAAACTAGGCAGCACGACTAGGATAACTACTGCGATCAAGAATTTTTAATAGAAAAATCAGGCAAAACTGTTAATATTTTTAAATTTTTCATCATAAACAGTAATTATATAAACCCATCACTGGGTGTGTATGTCCGTCCGATCTCTTCACCGGGGGATGCAACTAAAATGAACAAAAAGATGAATAAAAATTGCTTAATAGTACTTGTAAAATTTGACTAAATGAACTAATAAAACTGAAACAGATAACGCATAAAACTTGCAACCCTCTATATATAAATATGAAACTTGAAAATATATCAAAATTTGACATCACTGGTGCTAAATTTTAAGTTAGCCATTACACCCTTACTCAAGGTTAATAAAATATCCAATATAGGTTTCAATCAACTGTTTAAGGGTTAAGGAACCCCATAAGCCGACAATTCATCTCAACAAGCAAGAAGCCAACTTGGTCGAAATTTTGAAAATTTGATTGTTTTTGGATATTTTTTAAACTTTGGTTCACAGGGGTGTTCGGATAAAAATTACGAAAACTGCAAAGTTTCAGCTCTCAATCAGAGCATTGTAAATTTTACAGCGCTGTACATTTTTTGATCCAATGTTACTGACAGGAGTTACGATTCCAAATGGTGTTGGAAAATATTAACCACTTTGATTAAGCCCAATTGTATTTACGTACTACACGATCTAAACATAGACAAATTTACAAGAAAAGTGGTATCTGAATTTATTATATCCATGTAAATTTAATGGGTCGTATATTTTTGCAGGTGTGTGCTGGTTATAAAATAGCTAATGGGTTACATACAAAAAGCTATTTCTTTAGGAACTCAATGTTCAGAGAAACAATATTTTGTGGTGACTTAGGCGGCACGTTCATGCCACGATATGGTCCTTCGAAACTATTGCGGTTAAATATCATCTTATCGAGCCACAAGATTTTACTGTTTTAAAGCAGCAACGACTCAGTAAACAGAAGCAGGCAGTCATTGTCGAAAGCGACGGTATGTCCTGCCAATTGCATGAAATAATAAACCAGCGTTACGCGCAGTCTAGTAGTGTAGTCAGAATCCAAAATACCCAATCGTCACCATCTGGGTACAAACAGGCTTATGATAAGGATCAGTGTTGCAGCTTTCAAAGAAAAATGCACGCATAAACCAGGCAGTTTTGTCTCTTACGGCCGTCCGTAAGAGACAAAAATCTCTTAAGGCTGGCTGTATAATAATATAAGAGACAAAACTGCCCGGTTTTTGCATGCATTTTTCTGTGAAACCTGCATGATGTAACGAGTGTTGTTCAACTACACTGTTCATTGGGTGATGAATACAACCATTTAGGAGACACCGACGTGCGTGAAATTACAGCACTGTCGCATCCAGCCGCCATAACTATCTCGAATAATCGCGCTGCTAGTGAAGTCCGCACGTGAAATATAACCAATAATTTTCTATACAAGGCTGCATTCGTGTGGGCCTAAAGATAGTACGACAAAAACAAAGTTAAGGTCATACAGCAGCCCAGGTACTCTCTACATCTCTGTGGATGGTACAATTTTGGAGAACGTAGGCAGTTTCCTTTATCTAAACTTTATTGTAATTGGATCTGGTAACTCCTGCAAGAATGTTGCAAACAGGTTAGCGGCCGCCGCATGTGTATTTGCTACGCAAAAAAACTGACGAAGTAATCAGTATAGCAACGAAACTCAGAGTCCTCGACTCGTGCGTAATGCAGGTTCTTCAACACGGTGAGGAGAAGTGAACCACCAAGCACGCAACATACCACAAGCTAAAATGTTGGAAAACAATTGCCAAGTACGGAGCGTCACGAGGCTCAGTCAGACCTCAAACTTCGCCCTGTATGGCGTGGCCAACCGATATTTGCTATGGCTGGGGATAGCTGCATACTAAAAATGGCCGATAGCCGGCTAACAAAAAGGATTTTGCTGGCGGATACACCATCGATCTGGAAAATACAAGAGGACTATCCTAGCTGAAAGCGCGCAGCGCAGCTGGTAAAGATGGAGCCATTACTCCGACATCCCATGGAGACGCTGGCGATCTAAAGACAGTACGGACAAACATTCTTTTACTTATAACGAGTTGAGCAAGGTTCGGACATGGTACAATGCAAAAATGTATCAGCATTTTTATTACAGAAACCGTTTTCTTGCCTTATAAACCGTAAGACGAGAAAAATTTGCGAAAAAATCAGCTGGAGTGACAACTTTTCTGCGTTGTAAATACTACCGTGACAAAAACCGATATTTGTTGTAATTCCGACCGGCCTTCGAACATTCGCAATAAAACCCCGCTGGACAGGGCGGAATGTGGCGAATTTTCGGACCAAAATAGAACACTCAAATGGGTTACGATACAAAATTTTATGCCGAATACACATTATTTAAAAACATTCTTGTTCCGTAGCACGTCAAAAATCGTAAATATCAATATATGGGTCATGATATTCGTAGAATCGAGCAAGCCAGCCGGGAATTGATGGCTGAATCAACGAGACCAATAATTTTTATGAACAACGAAACAGAGACAGTAATTGCAAGTTTTGCAGCATAACTGGCCCCCTGCACAAAATTCAAAGAGATCAAACATGAAAGTCAAGTAGATTAATGGTCTTTTGTAACTGAAATCAAAGATACGTTTAATTATGGACAATCAATTCGGTACACCAAGTGTATATCTCGCAAAAACTGCTACAGTACTAGTGATATGTTTATTTTCCCATAGACGAAGCTACAACAGTTACGAAAAGAAATAAAAAAATCACTGGCGAATATCAATTGAACAGCTCTAAATCTTCGATAACTGATGGCAAATTGTTCATGAACGGGGCTGAAAATTTGTTTTTCTGTCTGTAACAGTACTGTACACAATGAAGTCAGTGCTTCACACCCCATACAGCGCAGCTAAAATTTAATCCGATGCCTTTCACTTATAAAGCAAACGCTCGTTGATTTCTGCCATGACAAAGCTGTTTTTGAACCCCATGCGCTTCACAATCAGCGCAGATAGACACAAATTTACAGTCTCATGCAGTTGCATGCACTTTTTTCAGTTTATACTATAACGTGAAATTTTCGCAGTTTACAGCAGGGTCCTGTCGATCTCCGGTTTCCCAACTGTTCGGCTAATATAAAATCTAGAGTAGTACAAAGAGACACAAGTGGCGTCCCCGTAATCAGTCATTTTTGCACGTATGCTAATCATTTTATCAACCTTGGAAGGATGAATGAACACCCATTTTACGATCGAACGTCCTATGCTATCCGCACTAAGCTACTCGGCCACATGTGTATTGCTGTAACATAAGCAAATAAAAAGCCAGCTGCGTAGTTAGTTAATCCTACAATAGGTATAAAATAAACTTAAGGACAGAATATCGAAAATACCATTTTTCGGAAAGCATGACGGACATGTATGTACACAGCTAGCATGCGTAGACCATGTACATTAACGTACAGATGCTTCCGCCACAAAAAAGTGCGGTTAGATTACCAAGACAGCTATATGTACTGAGTGTTTGCTTATAGATTTTAATGGTTGTAAATCCAGGGTAAATCCAACAGTGTTGTGATTCCAAACACAACTTACGCAGAAGAAGATTGAAAGATTTTGCAGCATGAGTTCGCGTAGCACCACATTCACCAGGAGGACAAACCGAAGCAAACGTGGTAACACTGACACGGAGCTGGCGTACATCCAATGTGTTTTCTGCATCAGACGCCGAGTCCTCGGTTTGGTCACGTTCAAATTCATGATGAACCATGGAAACGGCTATTTGTCTAATGTTTATAAAAAAAAGCAAATAGTTTAAATGCGGGTTCATATTGCATCCGATCTGATCCTATCAAATAAAAGCTATTCTGCGCCAACCGTATACTAAAATACGGCTATGCTGAACACATTTTTGATAAAATAGCATCCTATGTTTTATCATGCATGCTCCACTGGATGCGATAGGAATGCGACGTGAATACTCTTCCAGAAAATAATCGGTATGCCGGTTCTGGCAAAAGGCAAAATCCATTCCGGAACCGCAATCACGATTTAAGAATTCTTTTTACAATTTGCCACTTCTGTGGCCTAAACATGATTTATATACACAATGATCAAGTTCCTATACAACAAAACCACAGAACAGATTAACTCAACAAAATTACCCTGTGCCACGTAAGTAGGACAAAATTTCATCAGGAATTTTTCAACTTCGTCCGGCAGGAGTTTTTTAACAATACAAAGCTAGGTCAATACTTTTAGCAGCAGTTTTAGCGATTCAGAAATATGAGGTGCATGTTAGAATTAAACCGGTCTAACTTGGCATGCATAACAGAGTATGGATTATTTGAAGTACTTGGCTGTAAGATTGGCTAACATAAATTGCTTCAAGCACCATCCAGTGCACCGTTGTAAAGCAGTCTACGCTGGAGTAAAGTAATATCAACAACGGAGTTAAACTGCGTTCTTGGTAATGAACTGTATTTACTGGAGCTGGGAGCAGTATTACAGTTTGTCTCATTTATAGCATTCTGATAAAAAATCATCATCATATCTAGCTGACGGGCACTGGCTGCATAACGCTAGTCTGAACAATGTCTCTGACCACCGATCAGAAAATTATAGCGTACTTCCTTTTAGAACCTTATAAACTAATAATTTCCACTTTCCTAAGAAATAACATGCAACAAACCTCTGTATGGTAAAGGGAGGCGATTGGAAACAGAGCGAAATTGTTTCGTCTACACTCCATGTGCTACAAGGACATTCAGTTTGACGCAGTTTACACAAAGGCTTTATAATGGAAATAATTTTTGCTCTGGGGTCAAAAAACCGTCATCTTGATCGATAAATATACAATGTTAGCTTCATCACAATAATTCACAAAGTTCCAGAGAGGCAACAATGTCAGCGCAATATCGTTTAATGTAAAATGTAGCTTTATTACATTTTAAATCCATAGTACCTTCATTGCTTCCTTCGTCTGTTTACTATATATAAGTTTCGAAGACCAGGTTACGGTTCCGGATCTGGTTTAAATGGACGGTTCCGGTTCTGTAAATTTAGGTTCCGATTATTTAGCGCGCAAATTGGATGGGAACATGAACACGACCTAATACATGAGAGAGCGGAAATGACATTCAACAAAAACACTTCTGCGTGTAAATGCTTAGGCTGAATTTTTCTAAACACCTGGGTCGAAATAAGTTACGCATAGTACCGGCCAGAAACGATCTCTGCTAGCTCGAGAGACGACAGTGATTCATTTCTGTCGCGCACTGCACACAACAAAAATTAAGCAAAAGTATATATAAAACGCAACCATTCCATGTCATTTTATAATACTGAACTTCAGCAAATTTCTAACTCTACAGTTATTGTGAAATATTATTGAAAACAACAAAAGTTCAGCTTTTTTATTCACATTGATCAAAACCACACTCGTTCAGTTTACTGTATTACACCCGATCACTACTGAATAAGTATTCTCGAATACTATCTCACCTGACTGGCCTAAGAATACTGGGAGTACAAAAGAAATTAAATGCTCGTGAAATCAAAGTACCAAAGTTGTCCAACTGTTCTTCAAGGTAATAGAAAGTACACCATGGTACCAGCAGATACGAATGAAAAGACGAGTTACAGTACTAGCCAGAAATGAGTGATGTCGTTCGATAAATTCGAAATTTTGTTCGAGATTGTTTGAGACGTATTCGAAATTTTGAAGCGCTTTAAGCTTCTTCAATAGTTGTTAGAAAAGTGTTTGAGTATTGTTCGAGAACAAATAAACTTTGTTAGATATTTGTTCAGTGTTCCTTCGTTCGAAAGGCGACACTCGTTTCTGGCGAGTACTGTAATTACGGTGATGTATATATATAGCAAAACCGGGGTGAACACTTGTGCAAACTCACTCCCTAAACTGATCAATCTGCATATCATAGCGCCGCGGCCGGACCTCCGACGACAAATCAGAGCTACTGCCTGATGATTCCAAGCATCCTGGATATTTTTCTTGTGCAATACGACGTCGCTCTTCTTTGAGACGCCTTTTTGCCTCACGCTGTTCCCGAGAAGGACGTTCTATTTGTGCGCCATCAAACCCAAGTTCGCTTATGTGCTCGATAAACGCAGGCTCAACTGCTACTTGATCTTGCTCCATCCGTGCTACTATGGCTGATTCTTCTAAAATATTGGTGAATAAAACTATAGAATATTTGTTGGTCACTCGTAGTGAACACTGGCAACCAGGGAGTAACCTGAATTCCGGTTCCGGCGAAAATCGTGTTCCGGTTGCGGTTCCGGCAAAGGGTAAAAACCATACCGGAACCGGAACTCCGGTTTAAAAAGTTTGTTTGAAATTTTCCACAATTTTTCGGCTGCCAATAATCAAATTTTCCGTTTTCTAACCATTTTTAATGTTAGCCTTGTAAAATGACCCCAAAATGCGAAAAAACCTATAACTTTACGGCACTATTCGTGCAACTAAATTGAATATGTGCCAAAATTTGTTCTTCGTGACAAAATATATAGCAAGGTAAAACAGTTTTACAGAAAGGTCCGTTTTGATTACTTGATTTTCACCACGTTCTTAGCTGTTTTCCGTTTCCCCCAGTTGTTTCCCGTCTTTCTATCAATTTGCCATTTGCTCCAGCTTCTTCCAGTTTGTGGCAACCCTGATACTTGCGACCCCTATTTATATACTTTCATATTCTTCGGTGTAGCGACTGATTTCGAAATCGCTACCCCTTTTATGGCAATCCACTCAGAGCCCCGGCCATCGGTTCCTGAAAAAACGGGGCTGTTCACGATCTATTCATTCAGATCATCATAATAATTGGCAACCCCCGGCGTGATTCAAAGACGGAAAGCGAGACAACTGAATCTCAACTCCACCACGAAGCGCAATATATTGCCAAATCGCCTGACGACGGATACCTCCCGGTGCAGAATCGCCAACGTGTTCGTCGAGCAAACAATGGAAACTTCTGTCAACGACGAGACTTATAGAAAGTGACCTCGGCCCACAGTTAAATACCAATTGATCGGAACCATGTGTACACGAAGTCGTTTCATCAATGGTTTGGCCAAACAACACGAAAACTAACTTAGAATCGCCAGCGAGCCAATCACTCGTTGCGACAGAACTTCTCAGTTTCCTCTGGATTTCCATCAGCGGATGTCGTGGTAAAACTTTCGCCACGTGCTCATTTTTTCATCCGACGACTCCGATTTGATTTTGAAGAAGCAGATGTGATCAAGCTCATGGAATCAAAGGGATCATGCCCCAACACTTTTCAAGCTGTCAACACAATGAAGCTGCATTCCACGAGATAATTGCTCTTACCCTGCTACAATCGGCAGTCGAACTATCCTTTTGGCGCACTGGCGTCAAGTATCGGCGATTCATTCTCGATGACGCTGCTGGATCTCGACTAAATCTCAAGCCAAGCAATACCACGATTATCGACAGTGATCAAAACTAGAATCGAATCAATAAAGTCAATGACAATATAATTACTTTCACTGCTGGAAATAACCCCGATATTAACGGCAAGAGTAATGCAGTTGATGATGGCGCGATGAGCGACTCAACTTCATGGCAACAACAAATGAGCAATCGATGAGACTATAAACGCTTCTATACATGTTGATGTCTATTCAGAAGATGGAATTCATCTACATTCAAGGAGATCTCCAATAATTCTTCGGATCAAACCAACACAAACCAGCAATGAATCGTTCAGCGTTGGCAATTATTGACTACCACGGAACAATTCCAAACATAGAGATAAATTTCTACCTCTTAACGTCAGATTGCTTGCCTAGAAATCAGCTGTCATCCGAGAAGTAATAAGTGTGAACAATCTACACTTAATAACATTAACGGAAACTTGGATACGTCGCAGCAGCTCCGCTGCTCTACATGAATGTACACCCACTCGCTTCTCAAGCGCTGGGAAACGAAGACTTACTACCCGAGGAGAAGATCTGGCTATTATCGAACAGAACTTCTCGACAGTATAAGGACCGACAGGAAATTTTTCAACTGGGATATCGACGTTTCGAATTCATGTGTGGAACAATCAAGTCAGATGGGCGGTCAGTAAACATATTGATAGTTTATTGGCCCACCCAAACACCACTGCCTGACTTTTCCTTAACTTCACAGATGTACTGATAAAATATTACAGTGGATACGACAGATCTGTGGATTATACAGGCGACTTCAATATACCTAATATGAGAGATGCATTTACCAATATTATTGGTTCATTTGGTTTATCTCAACATGTCAGAGGATCAACTCATGATTATGGCAATACGCTGGATCTTGCGATGTCTTTCTCAAACATCACTCTCATTCCAGAAGTTGTATCAAAGAATGTATTGTCTCAGACTACAATTTAATCATAGCCACCACAAACTGTGACGTTAACATGACGAGAGCAACAACTACAATTAACTATCGGAACTGGGCATCTGTTGACGCAGACGATTTTGAGACTGCTATTTCTCAACTTTCTATGCCTTTGAATGGATCGTTAGAGGGTCGCGTCAACTACTCTTATGATTCATTATTTTCAATTGTGGAAACACAACTTCCGATACAATCCAGAACCATTCAAGATCGCCTTGATTCATCTTGGTACGATACCGAATGTGGACCAGCAAAAACAACGCTCAGGCGATATACATGGTTATGGCGTCAACTAGGCAGACAATACTAAGACAACCAGAAAAAGCTCTATCGGCAACTGTGTCAACAAAAATTTAACAATCACTGGAAAACTTAAATAAATGCGGTTAGCAACAATAAAAAAATGGACCGTTATAAACACGATGTTGAACCGAAAGTGCCAGCCACCGATCTCACCAGAACGCGCTGACGAATTATCTCGTAAACAAAGAAGCTGCTATTCTCTCCCTATCCGTCTATCTCAACCACTATCGCCATCAGCGACGTACAAAGGTCCGTAACTACGTCGGCTCCTGTATTCGAAGAACTCATGTCTATTCTTATCACAAGAAGCAAATTTAAATGTTGTGCGCTAGATGTACTACCATCAATAATACAGAAGTTAGTGGTTGCGCTGAGTCGCCCAATTACTGCAATTATTAATAAATCAGTCCAAACTGGAGTTGTTAGCAACAGGAAAAAACATCCGTTATCTACCCACGATTAAAATGTCCAAACGACGACATAAATGATATGAGCAACTTTCGTCCAATTTCGACCATTTCCTACTTTGCCAAAATTATTGACCGGGCAGTAATGTGACAACTGATCGGTCATGTAAAAATAAATGACCATATACCTAAATTCCAGTCTGCATACCGCCGAGGTCATTCCACCGAGACTGCATTGGTAAAAAATGGCAGTGATGTTCAAACAGCATTTGCAAGAAAACAGGTTACTCTAGTCATCAGCCTGGCTCTATCTACTGCTTTTGACACAACGATGAACACACAATGATACTTCAACGACTTCACGACGTAAGTGTGTCACCTTCCTCCCTGAAGTGGTTCGAATCTTAGTTAATAAGCAGGAAACAACACATTCAACTTGGGAGAACAATGTGGGTCATTTCACGCTACGATGACGTTTTGCCCCAGAAAAAATGACTAATGACTTTTTTGGCTCCGATTATCTTCATTTTTACACCCTATGACCAAAAAACATCAAGGATCCGTAATTTGAGGTCGTTATAGTAAATTTTTAACCGTTTTTATGCTATGGCTTCCCAAATACCACCCCCCTACTGCTCCGCAAGGTACCATAAAATGGCCTCTGGTATGTTCCAGGTTGCATCTAGCCTCGATTTTGTGATCGTATCTCGTGCAGCCCGTCAGCGCGGTCAAAATGACGTTATGCGGAACTCCGTATATCAAAAATTAAGCTTTTTATGCCTATTCTTGGGTCAAACTTAACACTTTTAAAACACGGGGGTGCCGATTCATACCGGTTATTAAATGGAAACGAAGCGGCCATACACGGTAGCTATTTATATCGATAGTTTAGCCTGGGGGAAGTGTTATGCAAAAAAATTCAAAACATACCCTTTGCCAGATATGTTAGAATACCGGAAGTAGCTTGTGGTCGGGGGTGGGTAAAATTTGGCGGGGTGGGGGGTAAGAATGTGAACTGGCCAATTCGACCGTGTTTAACCAGCATAGTTAACTTGAAAACGGTATGTAAGATATTCTATACCACAATTTCCACTATGAGGGTACAAAATGGCAGCCCATATCAACTGCCAGTGTACATGCCTGGGGCCATGGTCGGGGGGGGGGGGTAAATTGAGAATTTAAAAAAAAATAATTTTGCGACATATGTCGTCCAAATGTATTGCCACAATGTATTATGAACCAAAAGCGTGAAATTTCCTCGAAATAACATCGTATGTTCAATTTTTCCACATTTCGGGTGGTGGGGGGGTTGCGGTAAAGTGTGGTCGGGGGTGGGTAAAAGGGTGAGATCAACAGGTTGGGCGCGAGATAGAGCTCCGGTCGTTTCACCATTCGCGTCGTGATTTGAAAGAACCAAAACAGACAAATTAATTTACTTATACAGACTCCACCATACCCCTAACTAGCAACGGTCGGGGGGGGGGGGGTAAAATCAATCTTTTGACCCTAGCGCTGGGGTAAGTAACAGCAAGCACCTGGGTTAATATTTTTCAAAAGGCATCCAGGGGACAGGTATGATATATGAACGTTTATGTACCATGCATAAGTAACGAGCAATGACCAAAAAAGGAATTTGGTCGGGGGGGGGGGGGTAAAACTGGGGTTCATGCCATATCGACAGCTGTCACTCTCCATGATTGGAGTAGATTTGAAAATCGTGCAATTAAAAATGTTGTGTAGACCTGACTAATCCTGCATAGAAAAGAATTTGGGCCATAACTTCGAACATGGAGCCACGACACTACCCGAAAAAAAGAGGTCGTAAAATTAGTCATTACGATTTTTGTCAATTTGGGACTTATGTGGATGTCCAGCCTCTTACGGCGTGCGTGAAGCCGAAAATTTTTTTGTTTGAACTAGCTAACTAATGACGCTTCCTAGCGTAAATAACATTTTTACCAGTTCCCTGCACGTTTACGTGCTACTGGCCAAAATATCCAGTTTTACCCCCCCCCGATCAAAAGGTCATCGTAGCGTGAAATGACCCATGTCAAAGACTACAGCGTTATGAAGTGGACTCCCGCAAGGCAGCATCATTGGACCAGTCCTTTTCAACATCGTCCTTGCTAAGTTTATCGAAATCGTGACTGCGGCTGGCTTCAACATTCACAGCTATGCACATGACATTCATATATATTAGGGAACGACCGAATAGTGGAAATGACCGAATACTAAGCAGCGTTAATATGGCGGAATCGCGAAAGGCGCTGTACATACTAGCATATATTATATATGTTGCTCCTTTTCTAACCACTCTATAATAGACCCATTATGCATATATAATCCGTTCGGCGTTCGTTGTAGGAGTGTCTGAGAGAATTATATTTGTCTGGCTTTGTGCTGGCTCCCCTTTCCAAATAGGTTGTCGTCGTCAGCTGCCGATCGACTGATCTTCATGCACAACAACCTACGCTACCTAAACTTCAATTATTAAAACTGAAACAATACGGCTACGGTCCTGTATAGGAAAAGGTGTTGGCGTACCTTGCCTCCGGAGCCTCATAGCCCAATCCCAAGGTGTTACCCGTGGAGATGGGATGAATGGCAGATGGGTGATCTGTCGCGAACGGGAAAACATGACTGATAAAGAGATCTTGTTAACATGGTGAGCTCACTGCATGTTTCGTGTTCTTTACATATTTTTGTCATTTAATGAGAATATATGTTTTGCTGGAGCTTTATTGATCGACCAACTATTCGGTATTCGGTGATTTTTTTCTGACCGAATACCGAATAGTGCCAAAAATGACCGAATACTGAATATTCGGTCGAACCCTAATATATATATATGTATATATATATATTACTGATATATATATGTATATATATATATCAGATACTCTGATGTATATATATATATATCAGATACTCTTACATGTTACTCCCTGATATATATGTATATATATCAGGGAGTAACCGGAATTCCGGTTCCGGCGAAAATCGTGTTCCGCTTGCGGTTCCGGCAAAGGGCAAAAACCATACCGGAACCGGAATTCCGGTTTAAAAATTTTGTTTGAAATTTTCGACGTTTTTTTGCTTCATCTGTAATCCAAACATATGTAATATATATTATACAATGATCAAGCTCCAATACAACCAAGCAAACGAAAAGATTAACTAACCAATTTGCCGTGTGAAACGTGATTAGGGCACATAATTTGAGCAGGAATTTTTCATAATAACCTGCAGGAGTTTGTTAAATCAAAGTCAGGTCGATGCTTGTAGCAGCTATTTGACACATCCAGAAGTCTGTGGAATACGTTTGAATTAAACCGGTCCAACTCGGTAACAAAGTATCGCTTACGCAGAAGTACTTAGGTTATGCTTGGCTAACATAAATTGCGTCAAGCACCCGCCAGTGCGCTTGTAAACTTGGTAAATCAGTCTAAATTGAAGTAAACTAACGTTATCTGCAACGCAGCTAGAAACTGCTTTCTTGGCAATGAACTGTATTTATTGAAACTATGCGAGCAGCATCACAGTGTGTCTCATTTATAGCATTCTGATTAGAAAGTTATCATCATTATGATCTATATAACTGACGGGCACTGTTTGTCCAACGCTAGCCTGAACAGTGTCTCTGACCACTGATCAGAAAATTACCTTCTATCTATTATTTTCTCTTAGAATCATATAAGCCAATAATTTTAAGTTTCCTACAGAAGAACATGCAACAAACGTATGTGTAGTAAAGGGAGGCGACTGGAGACAGAGCGAAAGTGTGTATTCTACGCCACAAGCTTTGTAAGCACATTCGATTTGACGCAGTATACGCAATGGTGTATAGTGGAAGACATTTTTTGCTCTGAATGTCCAAAAACCGACATACTTGATCGATAAATAAACATTATTAGCTTCCTCAGTCTCTTTAAAGTTTCAGAAAGGCAACAATAGCATCGCAATACATTAAGTTTAATGTAAAAGCTATTTTTAATCCATTTTAAATCCACTATACCGTCATTTCTTCCATCATCTGTTTTACTATATATCAATTTCGAAGCCCAGGTTCCGGTTCCGGTTGCTGGTTCCGGTTATATATATATATATACATGTATGAGCAATTTTCTGACAGAATGTAAGTGGTCGGGGGAGGGGGGGTACAGAAGGTGCCTATTCAGACCTAGGTCCAGACGCTTGTGGCTATAGGGCCGTAAATTGTTGTGGTTATGGCTATATACGTTTAGTGTATTATATTTAAAATTTAAGCCCGGCGATCCAATACCTGGGCTGGCAGGTGCGATGCAGTCCGGCCCATCAAAATGAAGCCAAAAACGTTCTGCAAATTTAAGAAGCCACCATAGGGATCACCGGGGATTTCGGCGATTTTCCGCAGCGTGATATATATATATCAGGGAATAAAAGGAATTTAACCGGAACCGGCAACCAGCAACCGGAACCGTCCATTTAAACCGGATCCGGAACCTGGTCTTCGAAATTTATATATAGTAAAACAGATGATGGAACAAATGAAGGTATAGTGGATTTAAAACGCATTAAAAATAACTTTTACATTAAACTTAATATATTGCGATGGTATTATTGCCTTTCTGAATCTATAAAGAGACTGAGGAAGCTAATAATGTTTATTTATCGATCAAATATGTCGGTTTTTGGACATTCAGAGCAAAAAATATCTTCCACTATACAGCACTGCGTATACTGCGTCAAATTGAATGTGCTTACAAAGCTTGGAGCGTAGAATACACACTTTCGCTCTGTCTCCAGTCGCCTCCCTTTACTACACATACGTTTGTTGCACGTTCTGCTGTAGGAAACTTGAAATTATGGATTTATATGATTCTAAGAGAAAATAATAGATAGAAGGTAATTTTCTGATCATTGGTCAGAGACACTGTTTAGGCTAGCGTTGGACAAACAGTGCCCGTCAGTTAGATCATAATGATGATAACTTTCTAATCAGAATGCTATAAATGAGACACACTGTGATGCTGCTCGCACAGTTTCAATAAATACAGTTCATTGCCAAGAAAGCCGTTTCTAGCTGCGTTGCAGATAACGTTAGTTTACTTCAATTTAGACTGATTTACCAAGTTTACAAGTGCACTGGCGGTGCTTGACGCAATTTATGTTAGCCAAGCACACCCTAAGTGCTTCTGCGTAAGCCATACTCTGTTTTCGAGTTGGACCGGTTTAATTCAAACGTATCCCACAGACTTCTGGATGTGTAAAATAGCTGCTACAAGCATCGACCTGGCTTTGATTTAACAAACTCCTGCAGGTTATTATGAAAAATTCCTGCTCAGATTATGTGCCCTACTTACGTTTCACACGGCAAATCGGTTAGTTAAGCTTTTCTTTTGCTTGGTTGTATTGGAGCTTGATCATTGTATAATATATATTACATATGTTTGGATTACAGGACGAAGCAAAAAACGTGGAAAATTTCAAACAAAATTTTTAAACCGGAATTCCGGTTCCGGTATGGTTTTTGCCCTTTGCCGGAACCGCAACCGGAACACGATTTTCGCCGGAACCGGAACCGGAATTCCGGTTACTCCCTGATATATATATATATATATACATATATATATATTCAGGGAATAACCGGAACCAGCAACCGGAACCGTCCATTTAAACCGGATCCGGAACCGGAACCTGGTCTTCGAAATTTATATATAGTAAAACAGATGATGGAAGAAATGAATGTATAGTGGATTTAAAATGCATTAAAAATAACTTTTACATTAAACTTATTGTTTTGCGATGGTATTATTGCCTTTCTGAAACTTTAAAGAGACTGATGAAGCTAATAATGTTTATTTATCGATCAAATATGTCGATTTTTGGACACCCAGAGCAAAAATGCCTTCCACTATACACCATTGCATACACTGCGTCAAATCGAATATGCTTACAAAGCTTGGAGCATAGAATACACACTTTCGCTCTGTCTCCAGTCGCCTCCCTTTACTACACATACGTTTGTTGTATGTTCTTCTGTAGGAAACTTAAAATTATTGGTTTATATGATTCTAAGAGAAAATAATAGATAGAAGGTAATTTTCTGATCAGTGGTCAGAGACACTGTTTAGGCTAGCGTTGACCAAACAGTGCCCGTCAGTTAGATCATAATGATGATAACTTTCTAATCAGAATGCTATAAATGAGACACACTGTGATGCTGCTCGCACAGTTTCAATAAATACAGTTCATTGCCAAGAAAGCAGTTTCTAGCTGCGTTGCAGATAACGTTAGTTTACTTCAATTTATACTGATTTATCAAGTTTACGAGCGCACTGGCGGGTGCCTGACGCAATTTATGTTAGCCAAGCATACCCTAAGTACTTCTGCGTAAGCCATACTCTGTTACCGAGTTGGACCGGTTTAATTCAAACGTATCCAACAGACTTCTGGATGTGTAAAATAGCTGCTACAAGCATTGACCTGGCTTTGATTTAACAAACTCCTGCAGGTTATTATGAAAAATTCCTGCTCAAATTATGTGCCCTACTTGCGTTTTACACGGCAAATTGGTTAGTTAATCTTTTCTTTTGCTTTGTTGTATTGGAGCTTGATCATTGTATAATATATATTACATATGTTTGGATTGCAGGATAAAGCAAAAACGTGGAAAATTTCAAACAAAATTTTTAAACCGGAATTCCGGTTCCGGTATGGTTTTTGCCCTTTGCCGGAACCGGAACCGGAACACGATTTTCGCCGGAACCGGAACCGGAATTCCGGTTACTCCCTATATATATATATATATATATATATATATATATCAGGGAGTAACCGGGAATTCGGTTACGGTCCGGCCGGAAATCGTGTTCCGTTTCCGGTTTGACAAAAGGGGCAAAAACGATACCGGAGTTATATTTCCGGTTTAAAAATTTTGTTCTGAAATTTTCCATGTTTTTTTGCTTTATCCTGCAATCCAAACATATGTAATATATATTATACAATGATCAAGCTCCAATACAACAAAGCAAAAAAAAAGGTTTAACTAATGGAATTGCCGTGTAGAAACGCAAGTAGGCACATAAGTGAAGCAGGAATTTTTCATAAAAACCTGCAGGAGTTTGTTAAATCAAAGCCAGGTCAATGCTGGTAGCAGCTCTTTTACACATCCAGAAGTCTGTTGGATACGTTCGATCAAACCGGTCCAACTCGGCAACAGATGGCTTACGCAGTAAGAGTTAGGGGTATGCTTGGCTAACATAAAAATTGGCGTCAGGCACCTGCCAGCCGTGCTTGTAAACTTGATAAATCAGTATAAATTGAAGTAAACTAACGTTATCTGCAATGCAGCCTAGAAACTGGCTTTTGGCAACTGAATGGTATTTATTGAACTGTGCGAGCAGCATTTACAAAAGTCCGTCTCATTTTACAACATTTTGATTAGAAAGTTATCATCATTATTATCAAAATTAGGGGCACTGTTTGGTCGAGCTGAGCTAAAACAGTGTCTCTGACCACCTAATCAGAAAATTACCTTATCTATTATTTTTCTCTTAGAATCATATAAACAAATAAATACTTCAAAGTCTCCTATAGAAAACATACAACAAACGTATGTGTAGTAAAGGCAAGCAACTGGAGACAGAGCGAAAGTGTGCATTTTACGCTCCAAGCTCTTGTAAGCATATTCGATTTGACGCAAGTGTTGCAATGGTGTAGTAGTGGAAGGGGTTTTTGTCTTGGGCTGTCCAAAAAATCGGCAATATTTGATCGATAAATAAACATTATTAGCTTTATCAGTCTCTTTAAAGTTTCAGAAAAGCATAATAATACTATTCGCAAAACTAAGTTTTATGTAAAAGTTATTTTTAATGCAT
Source organism: Trileptium ribeirensis (assembly GCA_030248225.1). Classification (NCBI taxonomy): domain Eukaryota; kingdom Metazoa; phylum Nematoda; class Enoplea; order Enoplida; family Thoracostomopsidae; genus Trileptium; species Trileptium ribeirensis. The sequence goes on from JASANE010026276.1 coordinate 78,845, forward strand.
TTTAAATCCACTATACATCCATTTCTTCCATCATTCTGTTTTACTATATATAAAGAGGGGTTCAAAATTTCCGGATCCGGTTTAAATGGACGGTTCCGGTTGCTGGTTCCGGTTCCGGTTATTCCCTGAATATATATATATGTATATATATATATATACATAGCCGAGAGTAACCGGAATTCCGGTTCCGGTTCCGCGAAATCGTGCTTTCCGGTTGCGGTTCCGGCAAAGGGCAAAAACCATACCGGAATCGGAATTCCGGTTTAAATTTTTCGAAATTTTCCACGTTTTTTGCTTCATCCTGTAATGCAAACATATGAATATATATTATGCAATGATCAAGCTCCAATACAACCAAGCAAAAGAAAAGATTAACTAACCAATTTGCGTGTGAAACGTAAGTAGGGCACATAAATTGAGCAGGAATTTTTCATAATAACCTGCAGGATTTTGTTAAATCAAAGCCAGGTCGATGCTTGCAGCAGCTATTTTACACATCCAGAAGTCTGTGGGATACGTTTTCATTAAACCGGTCCAACTCGGTAACAGAGTATGGCTTACGCAGAAGTACTTAGGGTATGCTTGGCTAACATAAATTGCGTCAAGCACCCGCCAGTACGCTTGTAAACTTGGTAAACCAGTCTAAATTGAAGTAAACTAACGTTATCTGCGACGCAGCTAGAAACCGCTTTCTTGGCAATGAACTGTATTTATGTAAACTGTGCGAGCAGCTTCACAGTGTGTCTCATTTAATGCATTCTGATTAGAAAGTTATCATTGTTATGATCTAACTGACGGATACTGTTTGTCCAACGCTAGCCTAAACAGTGTCTCTGACCACTGACCAGAAAATTACCTTCTATCTGTTATTTTCTCTTAGAATCATATAAACCAATAATTTTAAGTTTCCTACAGGGGAACATGCAACAAACGTATGGGTAGTAAATGGAGGCGACTGGAGACAGAGCGAAAGTGTGTATGCTACGCTCCAAGCTGTGTAAGCATATTCTATTTGACGCAGTATATGCAATGGTGTATAGTGGAAGGCATTTTTTGCTCTGGGTGTCCAAAAATCGACATATTTGATCGATAAATAAACATTATTAGCTTCCTCAATCTCTTTAAAGTTTCAGAAAGGCAATAATACCATCGTAAAACGTTAAGTTTAATGTAGAAGTTATTTTTAATGCATTTTAAATCCACTATACCTTCATTTCTTCCATCATATGTTTTACCATATATAAATTTCGAAGACAAGGTTCCGGTTCATATATATATATATATCAGGGAATAACCGGAACCAAAATTTACCGGAACCGGAACCAGCAACCGGAACCGTCCATTTAAACTCACTGACAAATTCCAAACCAAAACCGGAACCGGAACCGGAACCTGGTCTTCGAAATTTATATATTGTAAAAGATATGAAGGAAGAAATTAAGGTATAGTCGACTTAAAATGCATTAAAAATAACTTTTACATTAAACTTAATGTATTGCCATGACATTATTGCCGTTCTGAAACTTTAAAGAGACTGAGGAAGCTAATAATGTTTATTTATCGATCAATATGTCGTTTTATTGGACACCCAGAGTAAAAAATGCCTTCTACTATACACCCTTGCGTATACTGCGTCAAATTGAATGTGCTTACAAAGCATAGAGCGAAGAATAAACGCTTTCGCTCTGTCCCTATTCGTCTGCCTTTACTACTCATACGTCTGTTAGATGACGTTCTGTAGGAAACTTGAAGTTATTGGTTTATAAGATTCAGGAAAAATTAATAGATAAAAAGTAATTTTCTGATTAGTGGTAAGAGGCACTGTTTAGGCTAGCGTTGGACAAACAGTGCCTGTCAGTTAGATGATAATGATGATAACTTTCTAATCATAATGCTATAAATGAGACAAACTGTTATATTGCTCGCACAGTTTCAATAAATCCAGTTCATTGCCAAGAAAGCAGTTTTTGGCTGCGTTGTAGATAACGTTACTTCACTTTAATTTCGCGTGATTTACAAAGTTTACAAGCGCACTGGCTGGAGCTTGGCGCAATTTATATTAGCCAAGCATACGCTAAGTACTTCTATGTAAGCCATACTCTGCTGCCCAGTTGGACTGGTTTAATTCGAACGTAATCCGGAGACTTCTGAATGTGTAAAATAGTTGCTACAAGCATCGACTTGGTTTTGATTTGTTAACAAACTGTTGCAGGTTATTATAAAGATTTCTACTGAAAGTATGTGTCCTACTTACGTTTCACACGGCAAATTGCTTAGTTAATCTTTTCTTTTGCTTGGTTGTATTGGAGCGTGATCATTGTATAATATATATTACATATTTTTGGATCAGAGATGAATCAAAAATGTGGAAAAATTGCAAAGAAAATTTTTAAACCGGAATTCCGGTTCCGGTATGGTTTTTGCCCTTTGCCGGAACCGCAACCGGAACACGATTTTCGCCGGAACCGGAACCGGAATTCCGGTTACTCCCTGATATATATATATATATATATATATATATATCAGGGAATAACCGGAACCGAAATTTACCGGAACCAGCAACCGGAACCGTCCATTTAAACCGGATCCGGAACCGGAACCTGGTCTTCGAAGTTTATATATAGTAAAACTGATGATGGAAGAAATGAAGGTATAGTGGATTTACAATGCATTAAAATAACTTTTACATTAAAGTTAATGTATTGCGATTGTATTATTGCCTTTCTGAAACTTTAAAGAGACTGAGGAAGCTAATAATGTTTATTTGTCGATCAAATATGTCGGTTTTTGGACATTCAGAGCAAAAAATGTCTTCCACTATACACCATTGCGTATACTGCGTCAAATCGAATGTACTTACAAAGCTTGGAGCGTAGAATACACACTTTCGCTCTGTCTCCAGTCGCCTCCCTTTACTACACATACGTTTGTTGCATGTTCTTCTGTAGGAAACTTAAAATTATTGGTTTATATGATTCTAAGAGAAAATAATAGATAGAAGGTAATTTTCTAATCAGGGGTCAGAGACACTGTTTATGCTATCATTGGACAAACAGTGCCCGTCAGATATAATGATGATAACTTTATAATCAGAATGCTATAAATGAGACACACTGTGATGCTGCTCGCACAGTTTCAATAAATACAGTTCATTGCCAA
>JASANE010026277.1:0-41639 GCA_030248225.1 Trileptium ribeirensis
CCGTGGTGGTGGTATGGGTTTTGATGTCGATCGCCGTTGTTGCTGCTATTGCTATTGCTCTGGGATTCAGTCGTAGTTGTAACGCTAAGCACAAGTCGTTCAATCTAAAAGTTTTTAATTGAAACACATGGTATGACAGTAAAGCTGATTCTCAATATGCAGCGGCAATGACACATCAACGTCGCGTAATGCTAATGACAATACTAATGATCCCAATGTTTTTAATATTGAAACATATGGTATGACAGTAAATATTGAAACATATGGTATTACAGTAAAGGTGATTCTCGATTTACTAAATGCAGCGGCAATGATGCATCCACGTAGCTTAATGCTAATGACAATATTAATGATCCCAATGTTTGTAACTTAAACACATGGTATGACAGTAAAGATGATTTTCAATTTACTAAATTCAGTGGCAATGACTCATCCACGTAGCTTAATGCTAATGACAATATTAATAATCCCAATGTTTGTAATTGAAACACATGGTATGACAGTAAAACTGATTCTCAATTTACTAAATGCAATGGCAATGACACATCCACGTCGCGTAATGCTAATGACAATATTAATGATCCCAATGTTTTTAATTGAAACACATGGTGTGACAGTAAAAGTGATTCTTAATGTTAGCAATGACACATCCACTTAATTTAATGCTAATGACAAGTTTCGACTTGAGTGATTCTGAGCAACAAACAATTATTGCACTACGCATATTAGATTAATAAACTTAATTTGAACATACAGTGCAATCCTCTGAAGCATGCACTTGGCACTTTGTTAATATAAAAAAAATTTAAACTGAATTAGACCAGCAGCGTTAGGATACACAAATACAACGAGAGCTATGTAGCCCAAATACATTTTACGAAAAAATATGCAAAGCTAAACGTCAGTTTCGTTTGGGTTTGAAGATAATATTGGTAGTTGTACGAATAAAAACGCATGTCCCAGATGACAACTGGAAAAAATTTACACTTGCAGTCGATCAAAGTGCTAAAGATGGTTTTGAGTTCGAATTTAAAAAAAATGAAATTCTGAAGTAGCAAAAAACTTTCTGGTTTTCTGAATTTCTACACATTTTCCAGGATTTCTAGGATTGCCGGATATTTTGTAAAATTTCACACATTTCCAGTTTCATAGTTGCGCGGGAACACTGAAGAGTTCACCAGGAGGGCACGTTTCCCATCAGCTAACTGGGCATAAATTTGACCAGGTGCTTCAGGTTCTCCAAGTTGGAGCTGGGGCCCACATCTCAAAGACACCACGTAAAATTTTGTTTTTATAGAGAAATCAGCGTACCCTTACTTTATTCCGTACAATACCTAGTCTTGATTTTGCTAGCACAACGTTCTCAACATGGCTTCTAGTGCACGCTATATCAAACATTAAGTCATCTGCGGGTACCATATTAACGTATTTTTGAGGACGTTGCTGCAATTCCAGAATACGCTATATAACGGCCTCCCAGCTTTTATAATACACAATTCGCTATACGTTTCTATAGAGTCAAGACTTATATAAATGATAAAAAACTATACATTTGCGGTGAATCCGGTACGTTATCTGGCACCTCTAAGGAATTGGTTTGTAAATTTCGAATATGGGGATTTTTAACCAGCTGCACAATTTTGAGCTTTGTTTTCCTTCTGGAAACGTAAATGACAAGGCATGTTACATAAATTTTCACGTCACGCATAGTGTCCAATGATGTATGATCTTCAATATTTTGTGGCCAAATCGGAAAAAGTGTTCCAATTTCGCGCCGACAATCCGTGTTCGAATCACAAGTTGTATGGCGTAATCGTAACAGTAATTCTGATATACTTGCCGCAAAGCATTAAATATACCGAAACAGGTTTTTTTCAAAACGGACACTGGGTCCTGCAAAATTTATTTGGGTCCACGAAAAAATATTTGGGTCCAGACCACTTGTGGACCCAAAAAACCTAGTACCGAAAACTTCCAGCTCTTGACACGCACGCCGTACAGCTTTAGTAGGGACACAAAATTACAGTGATATACTAAGGAGCACAAAAACAACGTAGCCCGATGATAGTTGCGTGCGTTGAAAAAAAACTAGTAAAACAAATGTGTACGCTACGAATGTTCCGACAGAAGCTGTACGAATCTAAGATCCAGCTCCCGTGTTTGATGATAAAACAACAATCAAACAAAATGAACCTTTACGACATAATTTCGCTACCTTCATATCTATCACAGTACAGAAAAAATTCCATTTTACAATAAATATAGGATACTGTGTCGCTGAATCTATCTAAGAAACAAAAAACAGCTATAATTTTCCCATCAAACTCGATCCCAATATTACCTTTTCAATAGCACTTAAATGATATTCTTTCAGCTGCAGCTCGAGTTGATATTTTTGATCAAGCGTCAGGGTCGGATTAAGCGCTGCCAACCGCCAAAGTGCAACAATTTCATCGCACAGAAAAGCACACGAGTATTGGGCAGTCATCGAGTTATTGCCCATGCCTCCGCTGGTTTTGTGCAAGCTGTTACTAAATTGATTGCCGTGGAACGTTTGAGAAAATTTGGTATGATACCACCATATAATAACCTGAAATTATAGTATTATTATCTGGCTTCAAAACTGGGTGAATGACAATAGCAGGAGGCATTAAATATGGCGCATCCAGATTCTACACTTGCTAACAAATTGTAAATTAATGCAAATATAAAAATATTCAAATTACCACAAATTACATGACCTTTGCGTGCTGACAGTTAATACAACTAATATTGCGTTTTACAGCCTGTAGGATAACTAGGTTAATTGCGCGCTCAGCTGTCTCCTCCTATATTTATAGTAATCACCGGAAATACAGATGACGCTCGATTTGCAATTTTTTACCTACAGAAAAGTTTCAACCTACGCCATAAAAATTTTTTTACTAAATTTGCACACACCTTGGAAAAACTCGCACTCTCTTAAAACAAAATTTTAAATTTTTCGAAAGAATATCGAATGAACGTTTAACTAAAACTGAACGATCAGCTCTAATTTCTAGCGGACAACTGTTTCTTGGTCGACCAGCCACACAACCGAACTATGCCAAGTGTAATAGCCAAAAAGGAGCACACAGTGCATTTTATCATTATTAGTTGTAGAATTTTACTTAAACTGAAATAACAGCGATTGATATAAAACAATAAAAACTCCTGCTTTGTATAGATTATTACCACACAGCTACCAATATACACACAGAAGCAGGTAAGATGTTACTAGGCGATAACCACAAATTCACTAAAAAACTAACGGAAGCATTTGTTCTTATAAATCTAAGTTAACATAATAACCGCAAACCCTTCTTATAAAACCTTTTTAAGACCTAAACGTTTTGCGGTAGCATTCAGCAAGCGCCACAGTAGAGGTGATTCCGTCTCAATTTCCAGCTAAGGAAGTCTTTGAGTGTAACTTAGATTCCGTCAATTCAGCATGCATTCCTCGTAGATTTTGATACTGCTGGAAGAATGCTTTCACAACGCGACATAGCGTACCGAAGACTCAGAGTGAAAACGTGTCGTATAAAAGAAGTTTGCAGCTATTACAAATGATTATCCAAATATACCTGTTCTGATGCTAAACATTCTTGAGTAATTATATGAAGCAAATGGTTTGCATTAGCATCCTGGCGACGATACATTTCGCGAACTATAGCGAGCAAGTTCCACAGGCCCTCCGGCAAACGGCCAACAAGTGCTTGGAGAATTACTTGCCATTCAGCGGTTGCAGGAGGCGCAGTGGAAGTCAGATAGTTGACATCACTAAAAATTAAATAAATTATTTAACACTCGTTCGATGAAACCTGTAAAATAAATTTCACATAAAAACCGTAAATTACATAGTAGCCACGTTGCAGGACGAGTTTATAGCTGTGATCGCAGTACAAAATACCGAGACATTTGCTCAAAAACACCAAACCTTCTTCGTGGGGATATATTTTATATCGAATATATCAAATTTAGTACAAAGTAAGTCACGTTGCAGGACGAGTTTATAACACCGAGTTTTGCAAAATGCTATGATCGCAGTACAAAATACCGAGACATTTGCTCAAAAACACCAAACCTTCTTCGTGGGGATATATTTTATATCGAATATATCAAATTTAGTACATAGTAAGTCACGTTGCAGGACGAGTTTATAACACCGAGTTTTGCAAAATGCGATGATCGCAGTACAAAATACCGAGACATTTGCTCAAAAACACCAAACCTTCTTCGTGGGGATATGTTTTATATCGAATATATCAAATTTCTGTGTTACTCTTTGTACAGAAGCTGTCTGGGTAAAAACGTTGGCTGCTTAGTCCGTATTAATGATTGTTGTACATTGTACAATTTAATTTGTTACAGAAATTTGATACTAGGGAATTTTTTTAAAAAGTGCACAGGTTACGTTACGTTTGAACCGATACGCGTACATAACTACCGCGTGCATTTAACATTCGTAGAGTATAAATGAGAAACTGCTATTGCCCACAAAGTCGTTACTGGTCTGTAATGAACAAATTTTTAGCAGTTGACTTGCTAAACACTGCGTGCAATAATTATTCTGTGACTACAAAACCAATATAAACTAAGTGATTGTCACTGCAGGATCTACGAAGGTAGGAAACACACGATTATAAATTAGCGCCACCCTAGCCTGACATCTTAAGCCCTACAAAGAAACCTAGATTTGGATGTTACCAGCCAGCGACAGGAAGCGAATGGCGATTTAGCTTAAAACCACACACTACTCGCAAATGTATTACTAGAACATTGGACAGGAACTGCGCAATATAACCAGTTAAAAGACGTAATGTTGGATTATGCCAAGAGGTATGAAAACGGTGATTGTAAATATTAAAATTATTGCCAAAATTCAGAGTTTTTATGTCGCCCAGAGCAATAAGTAAGCTTATTATCCATTATTTATCCGTGTTATCCAATAAAATAAACACCGTACTATTTTGTTCTTGCTTGTCTTAAACGAAAAAACCCGTTGGAGTGTTGCCGTACCCTCGCATATATGAAAACAGTGGTTTACCTTAGCACTGTTGGTGATGGTATGCAAACTTTGATCAAAATTTTACGCATATTATCGTGCAGCGTTGTTTCGTCTAAACACCAATTAGCCTCGTCCATGATTGAGCCGCCAGCAGTCGGATCTAAATTATATAGTTTGTCAGGAATTAGATAAAATAACTAAAAAATCATTCATACAACGTTTTCAAACACACACACCGCATAAAAACAAAAAGAAATACCCACGTCATTATTTGTGTGACATTACGCTGTAATTACCGTTGGGTTTACCCTAGGTAACAGCAACAATTAATTGTTCCACTGCGTCTGCCTAACCTTCGAGTAAACTAAACAAGCAATTTGTATGATATTATTCAATGGATAAACAGGCTAGAAAGATCCATGGGCTAGGACATAAATGGTGATCCAAATTGTCCTTCCAAAATAGGTTTTGTAACAGGTTTGCAGGCTCTAACCGCGAAATTCGTGTAGCTAGCTTTCCGCGCGTGTCTGAGTGATCTAGCGAGCTGTCCCGTCCTACCAGTGCAGAAGGTGTGTGTTCAACTCCCGTCGGCACCTGAATTCTTATATTTGGAGTTTTATTTCAAGCAAATAAACGGCGCTACTAAAATATAATATAATTATGACACTATCATGGCGTTAAGCATAATTGCTGGAGTCATTACTGTGTTCTTTATTCGTGTGAATTGAAAACTGATTAAGTTATATGCCTATGCAGTTTCAGGAATATTAACGAGCAGAAATATAGAAGGATACGCCACAATATGACAGGCTTCAGGCTGAACATATCACCATAAAATTTTAGAAAACCAACGGTCCGTGCGAACCATCTAGTAATTACTACAAAGTGTTTGGCTGACCAAAATTGTTCAAATTCCATTTTTTGACCCAGGGCAGTAAAATAAGAGGCATCGCTTGCAGTCGAACCAAATGGTACTTCATAATTGAATGAAACATATTTCGCGAAAGTATGCGTTATAAGCAATATTTACGCATTCCAAACCTCTTTCCCACAATATTATAAACATATCATTTCAGTCCGGCATTTGAGACAGACAAATAGAACTTACCATCAACTAAATCACCTGACTAGGCTAACCAATCTGAAATATGACAACTAGGCATTCAAAAGCGTAGTTTACAAATTAAATTTTCCTGCACGATAAAGTTCAATAGGTTATTTTGATTCCGACGGAGGAAACATTAAACGTTATAGTAAGCTGTTAAGTTATCTTAAACACTAATGGTCACTCATTAATGAAAACAAACATTTTTCGTCGCAACTACACACCCTTTCTTATTTTTCGTTATACTCAATGGTTAGATAATGTTCAGATGGTAAACTCGGTTGTTAGGCTAATGTAATTTCCACACCAGGCCTTGTCTGTTTCATAGCCGAAAAAATATTTCGCCTCAAGTATGCTAAGTGACATGTTTGTAAAAAATTTACGAATAGGCAGACTTCCGGAATAGGGGAAAGAAGGTCAATCACTAATTGGACAAAATGCTACCACATCATTACACATTCTGTTTCGCTTAAAACATCTCTTTGGTAATTTCAAAAGTGTGTTGTTTTAAGTTTCACTCTCCCTTTTATTTCTATTTTGGACAACTATTAGATGATGACACTTGAGCAAGTAGTAATACGAAGAAACTTAATTTCTATGAAAAATACAGAAATGAAATTTCTATAAAATAAATGAAAATAAAATATAATATCGCCAAATAAAAAAACCTGGGGCTCCTGGCTGCTGATTTATTGAGCTTGTCCGTTTCACGTCAAGCAGCTCGTCTAACAGCTTTTGAGCAGTCGGCAATATCTGAAAATTGAGATTATAACAACACCGTAAGTACAGATAGTGCAACTATTATTTTTTGCAACAGCAATTTTTATTCTGCAGTACAGTTATCAAGTACCAGCAGTGAACTGGCAATTTAGCAAAAATAAGAAATTTCAGGGAAATTCCTGGAAATTTCATATCCATGAAAAATATAAACCGTTTACCACAAAAACACGGCACAACTTTAGTCCTACTCCACTATATGCGATTTCGAGGTCTTGATGTAAAACCATGAGGAGAGATACATATTCTGGTTATAGTCCCTCACTATTTTCTGAAAGTTTATTTGCCACCACTTTTGCATCTAAACTTTACGGAAACTTCAGTATTCACAATATACTCAGTCTTTACAAAAATGAAAAAACAGACAATAAGCAAAAATGAAAATGTATGCATAAATTTTTGAATCAAACATTAAATATCAGTGTTTTAACTCCTAAATACTGATCTGACAGCACAGATCTGTAGTCATACCAAAAAACACAAAATACATCACCTAAACAGTGTTATACAACAAAACTGAGTTACTGCTCCAAAAATGAATTTGTGTCATTCCTTAATAAACTAGAGGAATCAACGCTGGCTTTCTCACGGAAGAGGGGGGCGGCCCCAGGTTAATTCGGCTTTCACCAGGTATGTTTGGTTTCTCCAGTTCACCGCAATTATTCTCTGAGCGACAAAAATAAACCAATTTTCCCCATAAGGCAGATGTGCCAGTTTTTTTTTCAAATTATTTGCCTATGGGCCCAAAAACACTAAAATTTCCGTCATTATGATGGTTTCACTATATAACGTATAACAGTATTTTATATTTACTACGAACCAATTATTTATAGTATTTCCGCGTTTGTTGGTTCCCCTAGTTCAACTAGGAGTCTCAAGATTGCCCACGGGGAAACTGAATTCTTTGCACCGTGGTACTCCGAGTTCAATCTGCCCCATCTCACCGTTCGGTTCCTCCAGATATTTTCGAGACAGTTTGGGGTAGCCAGCCACTTGGTTCAAAATATTTTAATAAATAATTTTGATGATTACAAGTGTGCAAAAATAGACATAAACGCAATACTAACCGTATGGGGAAGTTCATTGATTAAGTACTGAGCAAATTTTTGCAGCTGGTCCCTTTGAAGACCGGAAAGCGACTCGGACACAGGAGCACGAAGAGACACCGTTTCACTCTGAAGCAGCAGAAAAAGTCTCAAACACAGTTTATACAACAGCTAAAGTTAGTCTTGGATATTTAGCAGAATCTACTAACTTATCTACATCTAATTCGGGTTTAAACATAATTAACAAAGACAAAGGAGGGTGGTAGTATTAAATTTTTTACTCACATTTTTCACCTATTCAATTTGAAACTGAATCAGGTTACACTTCTGGCTATATAACAACATGCATTACAAATTTTTTACAAATTCATGTAAATCGAATATTATGACGAACCGAAATAGCAGCTTAAAAGAGTCAACGATTGTTTGTATGCAGACTAAGACTGTGTAAATTTAGATATAAGTGGACATCACATTTAGCAAAACACTAAAAACGTTTTATCACGGAACGAGAATGTTTTGAATTACATTATTTATTCGTAATAGCCTACAAGACGTTTCGGAGTAATTATTGCTCAGCACAAATAAATGCGCCGTTGAAACAATTTTGTCAGCACACCGGAGTATGCGTAAAATCATAATGTTTGCCGTGATTAGTTTGCTTTCCAACTATGGATTTTCTAGATTTAACTGTATTGCTAAAATACCACAAGTAACTGTTATAAGCAAACACAAACATCTTCACGTGCGCGAATAATTTGGCGAATGCGTCATATCAAAGTTTGTAAAGCACAACCACGCACTAGGAAGCAACGAAGTACAAAACTATATAATCATTCGTTCGAAGCTCACATCTCAAACGACAAATCCCTAAAAATACGCCCACTAAACGTAGGAATAGAAAATGAATTTTCGGTACTATTACGCTTATATTTACATAGTATCACACCGGTTAATATAAACAGTTTATTACACCAGTTAATAATTTAACGCCACAAGCGGTAGGTATAAATCGTAAGCGTCTAATGATTGTGAAACCAAGTTACGTGATTATGACGTCCAATGATGACGTAAAAAGTAAACACTTTAGATATATAGCATCATATATTTTTGTGGTAGAGCCGATACCAACATTATTATCTTAGAAATAAATTTACTCGCTATATAAATTCTCAGTTAAGCAGCTAGTAAAGTTGTTTACGTCTAATTTTGATCTTCAGACGAATGGAAGCTACAACTTTGGTGAAACCCGGCATTACGTTAGGCATTAAACATTACATATAAAAATGCACAAAATTCAGGGAGTAACCAGAATTCGTATTCCCATTTTACTTGTTCCCAATAATTTTTGCCGGAATCGAAGTTTTTTCAATATCTGTATGGCGAACTTTATAATAAAATTTTTCCACTTCCTAATCGAAATTGGCTGACAAACTAAGCCATATGTGCAACCTACCCATGGATTTATTTGTACCAGATAAAACGTGTAACATTTTGTCTTTGTGTTCAGTCAGGCATCTTCCAACGGCTCTTTGACTTTCCGCACAACCATAATTCCTCAACCACTACACTAGACAGTTTATAAAGGTACAGCCAGATAACGATAGACAATCATAAACACTGACATAGTTATAATTTTTTCAGCAGTTTCCGTAGTCCAAAATTTGTTAGTTCTACCAAAGTAACTACTCAACAGTTCAGACCTATTCTAACCCTCTAAGTACAACTATATACGATACATTTTCGTTGCCAATATAGTGCAACACATGTATTGGGACATACCCATTTTGCCTTCTCCCACTCTGTCCTGAGCTTTGAAATTTAACCCCGGATATTCTTGTTATAATTTCTACTTCTCAATCAGTATTACTGCTTTCTGTCTGTTTGCTTGCTTTCTTTTTAAGACTTGCACATTTCTAAAAAAATGTTTTATCTAAAACCCATAACGACATCCAAATGTTTACATTTACACATCAGCATGATTGGCAAATAGACTTACAAAACAATAAGATAGTGTACTAAAAGCAGTTTTTACAAGCAGCGTCGTCAAATTACTCATATATAAACTACATTATTAAACTGAAAATAAATTCCAACTGCATCTCATACCCTATTAATCCGATGGAGGCAAACAGCGACCACGTGTGCGCACCACGAAGCCGTCGACCCACAGCCATTAATTCCCGACGACGGGCCTGGACCGCTCGCTGTGCAACAGCTACACGAAACGGACGTTATATGACACCGGTCAAGCGTCACTGCAACATCGAAGTTGTTTGTCTGCGATAGCGAAACGGCATTGCTGACGCCGCTCATCGAGCCTGCTCCGATTGCAGATGAGTGGTGGTAGTGACTGGCACTGCCGGCGGCTGTTTTTGGACTTGCCACGGAAGAAGAACCGCCAATTATGTTCGACGTTATGCCGCGGTGACATGAAACGTGTTGGCTATTACCACCGCTGCTGTTACCACACTGATGATGATGCGGGACCTCAACACGGGCGCTCAAATGGAAACCTGAAAATATCGTCGAATCGGTCGAGATATCAGCATATTCGTTACTTTAGTTTATCATGAACGAAGAGCCGAGTTCAGCGAAATTAAACAATAATTTTTTCTCGTTTTGTCCAAACAAATTTTTAACTTATACAGCTGGGCAGAGTGAAAATAAAATCACTTTTTCGTATTATTCAATGGGACCCAACTTTAGTCAAATCGAAAAAAAACTCCATATCGGGAAATTTTTTCATTTTTGTTCATTTTAAACAGATAAATGAAGCAAAAAATTTTGCGAAAAAACGAGAAATGCATGTTGTATTTGATTTTCCAGCTAAAAAATCCTATACTCCATTCACTACAATGTTATACGAAGATATGACACACCACAAACATATATACCTATTTCAATATTTTAATGCATGAACAAGCTGGACTGTCCACAGTGGGAGTGGGGTGGGGTACCCCCTACTTTCCAAACCCCCCATGTTCGTGAGATTTTCCCCCAATTTCCGTCCATCCCCCACTCGACCGAAACCCCCCGTGTTCAACTAATTTCAAATTTTTTATGCCTGAAAATTTATGTTTTTTGTTTTCAAATTGTTTTTAAACATTAATTACAACTATTTATAATGCTAAAATATCGTTTTAGCTTGAAAATACATTCACGGTAGTAAAAATGCATGAAAATATGGAATTAGTATTAAGCAAAATTTATACCCCATCCCCACTTTTAATTTTCCGCCGAGAATGAACATGGGGGCCCCAGAAGTTCCCCCACTTTTCGGAGGGCTGTGGATAGGCCAGACAAGATACATCATTCTGCTACGGTTACTCTGCTCGATTCGCTCAGATAATGGCCGCTAAAGTAACCGTCTGGATTAATAGAAGCATCTAAGCAGTAGCTTTAAGTATCCGGATGCAATTCGGAAAACAGCTAAGGAATAACGCTTAGCAACATAATGACTCGATGATTGAAAATTGTAGCGATGACTGCTATCACCAATTTGAAATTGAACCACATTGCGCCTTCGCGACCGTACAGCATGAACGCGACGTCTCTTATAACACTGCATAGTTTTACTGTAATTCTCGACTAACATAGTGGTAGCTCCTGAGTTGCAATAAGGTGCTACCAGATGTATCATTGGCACTACATTTTATGTGTAAAACCTTCGCATGAAATACCCTGTGACTTTATTCTAGGTTACGATTTCTCCTTTCGTTCAAGTCCAAGGACATTATTTCTAAACTACATACTAGGATCTTGGCGTCATTCCAAGCGTATGAATTCGGTGAAATGAGAAACTGTAACGTTAAAATACAGTCGAACAACTCATTAAAAATTTATTCCTGTTACGAACCAAAGATGTAATTCACCAAAAAATATTTATTAATCTGCTGTTCACTAAGGCATGCAGCAAAACTGATAGTGAAATACATATGCACACCCTACGAAGGTTAACTGTACCTCAGAACTGCTTACAAATCGTGAACAAAATAATCTATGTAATCTATGTACATATAAGAATCATAAAAAAGCACAGTAGCACAGAAAACATAAACATGTCCCTTTCGCACCACTCGCCTTGTCTCACCCATTGATATAACTACCTGTACACGAAGACACACGTCTAAATACAGTGAAGAAATGAAAACAGCACCCACGAAAACCCATATGAACTTATTTTGAGCCACAAATCTATTAATATACATTTATAAGTGGTAATGTCGCGGATAACTATATATGGCATCACGCCCAACTTTGGCCTCAAATACTAATTGACCCAGGCGTTCTACATCAAATCTATTGACACCAGGGAATAACCGGAACCGGAACCAGCAACCGGAACAGTCCATTTAAACCGGATCCGGAACTTGGTCTTCGAAATTTATATATAGTAAAACAGATGAAGGAAGAAATGACGGTATAGTGGATTTAAAATGCATTAAAAATAACTTTTACATTAAACTTAATTTTTTTCGATGGTATTATTGCCTTTCTGAAACTTTAAAGAGACTGAGGAAGCTAATAATGTTAATTTATCGATCAAATATGTCGATTTTTGAACACCCAGAGCAAAAATCCTTCCACTATACACCGTTGCGTATACTGCGTATACTGCGTCAAATCGAATATGCTTACAAAGCTTGGAGCGTAGAATACACACTTTCGCTCTGTCTCCAGTCGCCTTCCTTTACTACACATACGTTTGTTACAAGTTCTTCTGTAGGAAACTTGAAATTATTGGTTTATATGATCCTAAGAGAAAATAATAGATAGAAGGTAATTTTCTGATCAGGTACACTGTTAGCGCTAGCGTTGGACAAACAGTCCAGGTAAGTTAGATGATAATGATGATAACTTTCTAATCAGAATGCTATAAATGAGACACACTGTGATGCTGCTCGCACAGTTTCAATAAAAAATACAGTTCTTTGAAAGCAGTTTCTAGCTGCGTTGCAGATGTTAGTTTACTTCAATTTAGACTGATTTGCCTAGTTTACAAGCGCATTGGCGGGTTCTTGAAGTAATTTATGTTAGCCAAGCATACCCTAAGTACTTCTACGTTAGCCATACTCTGTTGTTTCCGAATTGGACCGGTTTAATTGAAACGTACTGTACAGACTTCTGGATGTGTAAAATAGCTGCTACAAGCAACGACCTGGCTTTGATTTGTTAACAAACTCCTGCAGGTTATTATGAAAAATTCCTACTGAAATTATGTGCCCTACTTACGTTTCAAACGGCAAATTGTTTAGTTAATCTTTGTTTTGCTTGGTTGTATTGCAGCTTGATCATTGTATAATATATATTACATATGTTTGGATCACAGATGAAGCAAAAAACGTGGAAAATTTCAAACAAACTTTTTAAACCGGACTTCCGGTTCCGGTATGGTTTTTGCCCTTTGCCGGAACCGCAACAGGAACACGATTTTCGCCGGAACCGGAAATCCGGTTACTCCCTGATTGACACCCTACAGGTAGCCCCCCAGTAGCTCTATCCACACACCAAATTTCGTTTGAATCGCTTGAGTGGTTACATAGCTACACTCGACAAAATTTGACCAAAATTTTGGAAATTTGCCCATTTGCTAAAGTCCACCATACCCCATATGGACCCGACCAAAACAATTATATACCCAGAAATAAAGCTTCTTAGGACACATATTTCGATATCAAAATGATTCAAATTAGCTCAAGGGTTGCCGAGTTATGAGCAAAAATGACCCCAAAAATGGTCCATTTTAGCCATGTACCCCTCGGTACCCCCTTTTACCCCGTGTGGTGGAATGTGGGTGGGTCAAATCAGATTAAAGCCTCCAAAAGGCATATATAGAGTATTGTAGCTTTCATATTAGCCGTCACACGTCCACATCGGTTTACGTTGAGATAACGAAGTCCTGTTTACAGAGAAAAAAATAAAACGGACGCCCGAAACTAGCGCTTCTCCATCTCCGAATTCAACCAGTGGTACTGTGACAGAGCCATCGCTTCACTCAAAAGCTCATGTTCGTCCACTATAAACATCTGATGTTAAATCAAATCCACTGTTTATTAATGTCCCTAAGTCCATCTGTTTGTATAGATAAATGAAGTTTACATGCGGACAAGATTGATTGTGTGCAGTCAAGAATATGCCCACTACACGGTTCTACTCTACTTAGATCAATAAATCATGCCGCATTCTACAGCAAATCCATCTTGTTGATGCCCCAACAGCGTAAACTGGTGAGATTCAAAGGATCCCGACCATATTGTCCTACCATAATCATGACCATATATTATATGTTTCCAAAGTTCAGTAACACTGTTGCAAATGAGAACTACGTTATATGAGGCTCCTTCTATGTTGCAGGTATCACGGAGACTGCTATGAGCCATTCCCAGTTTAAATAGATTGGCATTCAGAAGATTGTATCCAGTAAAAAACGAAACAGCCGATCTGAGTCTGGGCCTACTGAGTTTACATAGGCAGCTGAAAAACATAGAAAAACGGCTTTCAGCTGGCTGCACCACTGCTGATTCCCACCAGATGGTGAGTTCCCTAAAAGCCCGCTGAATTACTTCAGATCTAGCGAACCTAGCACTTCAGAGAGTGGATGGTCCAATGCCAACAAAGTGGCGAGGGAGTCCAGTTTTGCCAAGTCATCTGATCTTTCTATGGAAATCAGAGTGTCCTGGTATACATCTTAGTGTTACGTTGTTGTTCTGATCACTAAGTTGCTTAATAATTTCAATTCAGGAAGTAATTAACTTAGAGATGACTGTTGACGCTGACAGTGCAGCCTTGCAATCAGAGTTGAAGCATAAATGTTTTCATTCCTGCAGCTTAATAAGTGATTGAGCATATGCAAATATAGCGTAAACTCCAGCCTGAAATATTGGTAATTTTGGTCACTTCGGTACATAGGTTACCGGTCCGTGTAACAGTTTATAGTATATGACGAGAAGAGTCTGTACTGAAACCAGTCTGCCCTGTCTGAAATATAAGTCCTGGGTATATAAATATGAATATTATATAGAAATATAAATATGAGTCGTGATGCTGTTTTAGCATCATGTCACTGGGTGCACTGAGCAAGCGTACACTTTCAGCCATTTGCTCACTCATAAAAGAACCCATACATTCTGCATCATTAGTTTATAAATGACTGTTTTGTAATAATGTTTTTGTATACTAAATATTCTTATATTACTAATACTAATGCTAAAATATTTGTACTACAGTGCCAATAACTTGACTATATGTAAATATTAGGACTAGAACAAAAACCTGTGCCCCGTTTTGAAATTCCCGACGAAAGCGAGCACCTGGCGTCCCAGCGCTTCTACCGCTGATATTCTTCGGATTTGGTCGTTAGTAAAAAATAATAACCAACGGTTTTTTGTGCTTCGAAAAAGTAAAAATATATTTCTTTTCAATATTATTTATATTTCAAACTCCCATCACGAAACGTAAATAATAAATTCATGATATTTCTATAAACAAAATAATAAATTCATATTTCTAACAATACCTATTTGTAACAATTCTTTCACAGCTTGGTTGCGAAACAGTTGCTCGCCCTTTTGGTATTCATCAACGTTGCCATTGGCCAAACACGAGTATAACCTAAATAAAAGAATAAAATTTGTATTAATTTTATTAACAAGTTTTGTTATTTGCAAAAATTATTGAAGAACAATGCGACGCTATACAATGGTCAATATTAACAGCTAACAGAAATTATGAAGAAATAAGGCTTTCCTCTATTATTACCTGTGTAATATCATTCGTTTTTATAATAAAATTTTGTCATTGATATAACTTGACATTGTGAAGCACCTCGATACCACGTCAAGGTGTCGGACTAAAGTGCGCGCACACGTTTAAAGACTTAACTAAAAATTTAATCAATATCCGAGTTAAAATTTGAAAGCAACTGTTTTTACATTTTTCGAGTGAAGACTGTTCAAATTTTTTCAATGATATTCCTTTAACGCATGAACGACAAAGATGAGTTAAAATTTTTTAATTGTTTTTGCATTACAAATTACTCAAATTTTGAGCAAAAAATTAGAACGTGCGAACATAAATGCTGTATAAATGTCTATATTTACTAGGACGACGTGTCCAATTAGTGTTAATCGCGAAGCAGATGTCTGCATGTGACGACATTATAGGTATTATTATGACTTGTGAGACATCCGAAATTCCAGATCGCTGAAATTATTCTGCCAGATTTTTTTCTGGTTAGCAACGTTGAAATTTTTCTGACCACAACAGTAAATTCCCAAATTTTTTCCAATATTAAATTTATTACTCGAGTTGCTGTGCAATTTCTTACCATGGGTTACCATATCATTTCTCTGAGCATGATGCAAGTCAAAACGCTTCTAAAAATAAGCCATTGCAATTTCGGTGCACGCTTGCATAAAAATATTGTCTATTAGCTCAAAACATATTTTTGACTTAGTCGTTCCTTATCATGGAACGTTCTGGACCGTTATATTTGATTTTGATGAGGTTGCACCACTAATCGAGATAAAATTGAGCTGAATAAGCGGTAATAAATTTTGGCTCCAAAAAACCTGTCGAGCTAGGGTATCTGCATTCATCTTACACTAGAAACTGTAGAAATATTTATAACAAACTTCCGTAGCACAATAAACAAGACATTAAAAACAGAGATTCTATGAAACGAAAAACATCCATTATGTACGGCAACAAATAAATTACTTGTGGACGGCATACGATTTCCGTACCCACCGCTCGATTTTCACATGAAACAATGTGTTTGAAAACAAAATTTGCATTTCACTACAATAAAACAATGCAACAACAATTCAAATGAGTTTATATAATCTTCAGCCAAAATATTAAACAACCGCACATCTATATCAATTAAAATTATGACCAAAGACCACATCAAGCTTCATATTTGTTCGAACACGTTTTTGAGTTTTCATCCTAGTAAAATTTATGGCTGCGCTGACTGAACTGCATAGTTTTAACAATGAATTGTCCAATTACAACAGCATGGGTATATATATTAAAGTCAGTTAGTTTCTTCATAAACGTGTAGGAAGAGTTATACCTAATATCGGCTTCGTTATCCGGAAAACTCCAGAACGCGATACGAATCTGCAAATTTTCCGGCACAGGCGGAGTAAAATACTCGACAACTTCAAATGGAATTTGTTGAGCGACTGTTTGAGCACACATTTCAACTAGCGGTAGTATGCCATCTGCAATATAATTAAAAATTTTTTATATTATGTATCTGGATTCTGCAAGGACTGAAAAATTTACAGATCGGTGTGACGGTACACAGTTACACATTTCATTCGCTTGCCAAAACAAATTTCGAGCTACGAAACAGTAACATTGCAAGTATACGATCTAATGCATCATCCAATTTAAAATAGACAAAGAGATACATTTGTACCGAAAATTTCTGACTACAAATTGGTATCAGCAATTGTGTTAATTTTATGGTTGCAGCTTAGTTTAATGAAATTTTAAATCACTAACCTGTCCATTGTGGAGTTATGGTGGGACCACATTTTCCAAATCACTACCTTCGTGACATTTTCCCCATGCCCGTCCCCCATTGGACCTAACCCCCCATGTTCAACTAAAAACAAAAAGTTGTATGTCCTCAAAATTGCTGTTCTTTGAGTGTAAAATTTTTTTACACGTTACGTACCACTATTTGTAATGCTAAAACGTCGTTTTATAACTTAAAAACACATGCATGGCAGCAAAACTACATTAAAATACGAAAATATTTAGGCAATATTTATTTCCATACCCAGTTTGATATTTTCTCCAAGCATAAACATGGGAGGGCGAAATCCCGCCCCCTTCCACTTTTCGGAGGACTGTTGGCAGGCCAGAATGATACTGTCTAAGTAAGGCTAGACATTCTTTTCTTCTTAAGTCTTATACTTTTTATATGGTAAAATTTGAAAACGTCAGTTTTTCAATTTTGTCTTGGTGTATCCATAAATCAAATTTGTATCTTCGGATTGCATCGCGGGAAAGGTCAAACGAGGTCATAAAATCTATTGTCAAACGAGGAATTAAAAAAGATGGGGTAATACAAGCACGATACGGCAACAGGCCTAGGTAACAGTTACGGCTTTAAACTTTTCCACAAGGCTACCCCTGAGTATTAGGGCCCAAATGGGTATTAAAGGGTCCATAATACCCGAAATAAACAAAACAGGCCATATCTCTGTAATCAATAGAAATATGTGAGTGATATTGTAAAAGTAACTGAAGAATTACATAGCTGCGTATGACGCGTTTTATAATGACTATCTATTCTCTAAGTCTAAATTTGGCTCTTCATAACTTTTAAAATGGGCCAGTGTAAAATGTAAAACTCCGTGAGATGGGTTACTACAACGGTTGGTTACATAGTCGCACACAACAAACTTTCTGCTACCGAAAAACACTAATTTGATACGAACATTGTTTATATTGGGTATATATATAATGAAACTTACGGTGTAAAACTAACTAGTGTTCAATTGTACACTGATACGTTTAGAAATCAACAGCTTGGCTACAGTACACTAGTGCTAATACCGAGCAAATAATCAAATGGTAGTGGATATATGCAAAACATATTGTAAACTAACAATTCAACAAGACATTAAACAAACACAATTTAGCATGGACCATTACACACACTAATTCCAAATTTCCTCAAATACAATACATGTCAAAAGCAAACAATACATACTTAAAACCATCAATAACATTACTTACTTGACCAAGACCTACCAGAACGGCCTAAACGATGCGGCGCAGAAGTATTGTTGCAGCCCGGACCACACGAGGCTCCAATTCCTCCGTTATAAGTTAATGATGCTGGTAAACTAACACCAGGACCGGAAGCATTTCCGGCGCCCACAATTCCAGTACCGGCACCAGCCCCACTGGATTTATGATTGGCCCAGCCAGTCCAATTGTTATTCAATGATTCAGGTTCGCTCAGCCATGAGCAAAGAGAGTCTTCTGAAAAAGTGACTCACGTTGCTTGATTGTATTATGCGGCCAACTGCCAATTATGCATATAATATGTAGGGTGTTCCAGAAATAGGGAAAACTGAACTGTTACAACTCAACAACCACTTAAGATTTTTATTTGTTATAGACAAGCATCATTACTTGCTTGCATTATGCGTAAGTCCACTTTAGGCGCGTACTCCAAGGTTGTTCTTTTGTCAAAATCACGAATTGCTTCGCGCAGAAATTCACATTTTTGCCATTGGTATTCGCATTTTTGTGAACGGGCTCTGTGATGTACAAATGGAATTTGCATTCGCGTATGTCCCATTTTGTATGTTTGTCCATGTTCATCAAACGACATTCTGAATCAGACAGCTATGTTCGCAGTATATTTGTGTAATTTAGCGTACGAGAAAAACGCATTTGGTAATCCCGTTTTCACTAGTACGCGGTCAGCAAAATACGGTGGTAAATCACAAAATAGTGACCAGGAACAAAGCCTACACGTTGCTGCATCGCAAATCGTGAATGCGTAGATAAGGGAAAATCGTGATTTGTTCGCGTTCGTGGCTTTTAAGATCGTGAACTGACTTGACAAAAGAAGAACCCAAGTGCACGTACCTATACTGACTCACGCATTGTTTTTTGAACCACAAGCAGGGGTTACAGGAGGCATCCGATACACATCCCTCACGAATGCTGCCATTGCACTCTATTTGCGCCAATTCGTAAGCCTCATAAACTGGGTCTTGACAAGCATTATACTTAGATATTACTAACTATATGGATAATTCGCGCGGTTCTCTTAGCAGCAAAAATACAGCACTAATACTGTAATGAAAACCCAACAATTTGGCTGAAGATATTCGCTCATGGGATATTGTTTGTTTTGCTGTCCGTTCACCAGATTTGACGCCTCCAAACTTCTTTATCTGGGGTGCCCTGAAGAAGAAAGTGGACGGAAGGAAGCCTAACACTGTGGAACAACTGAGAACGTTTAACATGAAGCGTTTGGGGAGACAAAATTTTCAATTTTTGACAATTATTACTCAAAAGCGTGGGTACTTGCATGGCACAAGCAAATTTTATCAAACTACCGAGCCTTTAAACTATACAAGGCACCCACTTTAAAGATATCAGCGAACTTACTGAAAACATGAAAATGGAAATTTTACCTCTTTTCGGGGGAAGAGGTGTTTTGACCAAAAAAGTTCAAATATGTTAAACAATTATATTATGCACAGTTGAAGGCATTTTGGACTTGCTAACGGACAACGAAAATCATATAGCATACAGGTAACATTATCTGAGCTTTGGCACATTTTAAACCATACCACAACTAGTTCTCCCACTGTTACAATGTTTTTGATAGAATGACAAGTGAAGGTTCCCGCTCACTGTAAAATTTAAAATACACAATAGTTAAGGCAACACATAGGTAACATCTCAGTTTTTACCAAATTTTAAACCATATCAGAACGATTTCTTCCACTTTTAACATATTTTTCGTAGATCGACAAGAGAAGGGTATCCGCTTCCATTAAAATTTACAATTCCGTATCTGACTAATTCTGATTCCGGTTACTAAATGAATACATCTGGGAACGATCAGAATTTAGAGCAATTAGTTTTGGCAAAATCAACGTTCCTGTTTCACGTCTTTTCGATATCTACATGCTGAAATTTTAACAAAGATATTTCATTTCCTAATCGAACAAAGATATTTCATTTCCTAATCAAACAAACTAAACCATAAGTGTAACACTATTGAAGATTATATATTGCATATTAAGATAAAAGCAAGATTCTTCAGTCTTTGCGTTCCCTAAGTTACCTTCATTCGTTTGTTTAATTTCGCATCAGTCATTTCTCGACCTGTACTAGAAAGATTACAAGGAACCTGACGATAACGTTAATCAATCATACGTTAACATAATTTATTACAATGTATAGATTGCTGAGGCTAAGACACACAG
This sequence comes from Trileptium ribeirensis, assembly GCA_030248225.1. Lineage (NCBI taxonomy): Eukaryota > Metazoa > Nematoda > Enoplea > Enoplida > Thoracostomopsidae > Trileptium > Trileptium ribeirensis. The sequence goes on from JASANE010026277.1 coordinate 20,935, forward strand.
TTAGAATACAATTTCGACTATTTCACATTGCTCAAGATTGTTTAACAATAGCATTTCCCTTACGACTAGTCTGCGCATCGTATACTTATACAAATTACACATTGAGCTTCCTAAACCCTCTTCAAATGCACAGAAATGCAACACAGCACAAACTCGAAAAACGTAGCGGCAATTTCTATAACTAACATATCATTGCCTAGTACAGATATGGAAACAGTTGGTACATCTGGAGGGGTGGTAAAAATTGCCGAAAACCCTGGAAATTGAGCCGAATATTTGAAGAAACAGGACTTCTGTGGGAAAATAAAATTTTTAGGGCGTATCATTGGCGCGGGGCAAACTTTTCGTAACAATGAATCTGCTTGCGCACAATGAATACAACTAATATGATAGCATAACACAACTTGATAATTCCACTTCCTGCTTACATATACTGTTTTGGGCTACGGTTGATCTTTATGTACATATTTTTAACATTTTCTTAGAATTTTCGAAAATGCACATATTCGACATAAGAATCCAAAGCTCAACGATCGATCGATTTCAAGGACGACGCTGTTCTACAAATGACACACGAGAGTAATTTTAATATAGCATAACTAAGTTATCTCACATTTTATTTACGTATTCGGTAGGTAGTTTGTAAGTTTTGCGATCTTTAGTTTCGAAAAAATTGAACAAGATCACTTCTTTAGCTGTTGCACTTCAGCTGAAACATGCCTTGGTAATATTCCGTACATGTAACTATAACATAACATGATATAAGCTTTTGCTAAGAACTCATTTTATAGTTACTTTTCAGGCAGGTTACTGCACTTCAGTGCTGACGCGTGCTAATAAAATTAAAAGACTATTAAGTAAAATACGTCCACAGCAAATTTTGAGCGGTTCTTTTAAGATCGAAATACCAATGCGAAAAATTCAATGATTATGTTTTCCACTAACCTACTATTAAAGTATTTAGCAAAAAATAAGTTGATCTCACACACCTTCAAATCGCTCTGAATCTTCAAACGAAAAAGCATCTTCTGGATCCCACTCGCGCGCAATTGCGATAGCTGCATCGTGGTCATTTGACTGTCGCCCGGACACCACACCAGCACCGTTGACCGCGGCGGGCTGTACTACCGCTGAGTCTCTTTCGGTTTCCATGTTCGGTAGTTGAGCGTTCGGGTCAAGTTGCACCACTTGCGGTCCTGCATACTCCTCAACGACACTGTTGTGAGATGACGACGGTCGGCCGTCAGCCATACCAATTTGTGCTAACGATCGATCACTCCAAATGCTGAACTACTGAGTAAGTAACTGGGGTTTAGGTAATGAAAAATTGAGAAGATAATTGCATTCAGTCAAATAAATAAGCCAAATCGAGGCCCTAAAAATCTGCACAACACACGGATATATATACGCTAGTGCTGGGTAGTATATGGTTTATCATATGCAGATAAAATTATGGGATATATCAGGGTTTCCGAATATAGACAACCATATCCTAAAATTCCAAACTTTAATTAAAACTAGAAGGACTATATGTACTGGAATTTGCCACCCAATATTATATCTTTATTTTATGGTGTATTAAAACGATTTGAGGTTGTTTTGATAAAGTGCTGTTTGCACTAAAAGTTAAGGTATGTGATTAAACTATATGTCGATTAAACCTATTTTAGTGAACAGTATATATATACTAAATTTATAGCGGACATTATTTAATGTTACAGCTAACTCTAATTTATTCAAAATAAAGCGAAAAGTTTGGATATTGCAAGTATTCTGGGGCATCGGAAAAGAGTACGGTGCCAGAGCCGAACTGGAAGCCAGGGATACGAGATTGCCAAAGCCGACAATTTGCAAGTTTAGCCCAAGCAACCAAGGTGAAATATACCTAATTTAGGACAGAAAGTGGTAGTTTGACACATCTAAAATAACTTATTTGAATAAAATAATTTTAGGGTAATGTTCATGGTAACGTGTTATCTTCGATTTTTCTAAATGTAACGAATCCCAGAATTTTCACGATATATGGCTAAAACTTTCTGTTCAATCTACAACATATAATTTACAAATCTTCTTGTGGCAGATTTTCAAATTGTCTTACATGGCATGAATGCTTAGCTCAAAGTATATATATACAAAAATTGTAAAAAAATTACCAAAATAGAACAAACGTTGTAAAACATGACAGCCATACATTATCGAGGTCCGAGGTCCCGGGGGACAGTATTCGGCTTCCTGGGGACTGGTGGAGCGGCGTAGTCGCCATCCATGGTTTCGGCACCCGGGGAGGCGCCAAAAGGGGGTCCGCCGCCTCAGCGGTAGGCTGATGGTAACCCCCTACCCTATTAGCATGTATGCCTATGAACTTATGATACGATAGAAACCAAGAACATATTTACAACCATGGTGATCACACTACCAATCAAAAACAAATAGCGATATTAGCTAGTCGCCGTCTTCAAACATGCCACCACCAAATAATTACTGTCGGAGTTTAATCTTTTTCGACGGCGCGTAGACTCGTGCTTACGCGGCGCTCCGACCCCCAGTCGCTACTATAACACACGAAAAATACAGTTTAGGCCACCAATAAATAACGTACTAGTAGCTGGGGTGCGTGAGTTCGTGGTCTGGGCGAACCAGTAAAGTGATGGTGACCGACCTAGTGTTTCTTGTTTTCAAATCGACCGAAAAAGATCTACAGCTCAATAGGCTAGCAGTAAAGTTCTATTCCGCTCTTTCCGAAATGCGAATAACAGCCGAATAGTAGTAATTGTTTATTCACTATTCCCGCGCAGTGCCGCCTCGTAACAGTCTAGCCTAACACTTCATTCTTTAAACAGCGTGCACCCGTTCCAATCAGATTTGGCATGCGATGGTTAAAACTGCGTTAAGCTACGGCACGACACTCCGCAATTATACACAGCTAACATACAACATTAACGTTTGTGAATATTATTTGACCGCGGACAACAAAACGACTTGTATTCACAGCTGCATTAACCGTATTTATATAATCTACTTTAGTACACTCCAAACGACGAGCGAAATGAGATAACACTACGAAACCCATTCGTTATTGTCTCAAGATAAATATATCGCAGTTAATACAACAGAACTATATACTAGCATAATTTTCGGTACGTTTCCGCTATACCTGTTCGCATGTATCTACGTAATCGACAATACCTGAAATAGTAGTTAACCGCTAACCAACCGCGTATGGACGCTGAAGCATGTAAGGAATATCTGACCAAAAAGCAGCATGAACGTAGTTGTGCGTATTACAAGTTGCGACAAGCCTGAATGTATTAAATCAAATAAGCATTAAACCCAAAGCCGAGAAAACTCGCTTAATTCTAGCCGAAGGCAACTTTTCGCTAGACAGTAACCTTCACATGCTCGAAATTCATTAAAAATTCACTCTAAGCATATGCCTATATCAATGGCTTCGCCAACCGGCGCAACCATTCTAAACCCGCAAGTTATCAAATAGACGTCGACATAATCCAAAAAAACCGCAATGAACCGTAATATAAAACTATGAAAAAGTCCCTAAAGCAGCTAGGTAATTAAACTAGAAACTACCCTCATAATCACCACACTGATAATAATAAATAATCATTCAATATTCAATACCAAAAGCAAGTAGAATAACTAGTAAGAATCACCTCGCCACGTAGGCGCCAGCAAACAATACCACACTGGATTAAAATATACGCGCTTGCCGCGATAATAATATATACTATATATTTGTTATATAATTTAAAAAGGATTTTAAAAGAAAAATTTGAAATGAGAAAAGGGGAAGAAAGTTGGGGTGTGGTTTGAGAAAAGTAGAGAGAGGGGGATGATGAAATTTTAATATGGTGAAGGGGGTAGGTAGGGGAGTTTGTATTTTAATTTTGACGAGTGGGGGTTAAGATTTGATAAAATGGAAGATGTTTGAAAAATGTGAAAAGTTGGAGAAAAATGGGAATTTTGGAAAATATAAATTTATGAAAAATAGATAAATGGGAAAGGGGTGGAGTAGATATATGAATAGGGGTGGTAAGGGAAAAAGGATATTAAAATTTAGGGGATGGGGGTTGAGTTTTGAGGGAATGGGGAATGTTTGAAAAATGGAGAAAAAGGGAAGAAAAAGGATATTTTTGGAAAGGGTAAATTTATAGAAAATAAGAAGAAGGGGAAGGAGTGGGTTGAATATGTGGATCGGGGTGGTGATGTGAAAAAGATATGAAAATTTTACGGAGATTGGTGGAGGTTTGGGTGAGAGTGAGGGGTTTGAATTTTGGTAGAAAAATGGGAAAAAGGAGAAAAATAGTTTTTGGGTAGAATTTGGTTTTAGAAGGAGAGGGTGGGTGAATACGGGATATGGGTTGGGAAAAGTGATATTTAAAAGAAAGAAATTGGTTTTAGGAGTTTTTAAGTATAAAATTTGGGGTTTTGGGAAATTTATGGGTATGGGTGAATTTTGGAATTTATATAGATTTATTATATTTTATATATTTATAGTTAAATACATAGCTAGTTTATAACATATATATATAATATATACAGGTATATACATAAGTTTACGTACTCATTACGCTTGAAGTGCGTGTATGAAACAAATTGAGAATGAATGGTTTATTGAGAAAAGACAGGAACTTATATACAAATTTTACACAGATATTGCATCATGAATGTGTGGGCTAATGTCCACATGCCACATGTTATTGTTTACATATCATCGTTATCCTATTACATCATTCGTATTGCATCAGACTTTCAGTCGGGTAGCTATCCACGTGATGCATATGACAAATGTTTGTGGTCGCTACAGGGCTCCCCCATTAGACGGAAGTTGGAATCGAACCGGTTGGCGTACCATTCGACCAGAACGTGTTGTCGTAGGAAGTGAAACATATTCGTCTTCCTCGTTGTTGGATGGACATGGCGTTGACTCTGCGCTAGCCGAGGTTGTTGAATCCAATGCGTTCTCGAGATGCGCTGGTTTGAGACGATCAATCGAAATTGTTTCAGTTTTGCCAGCCACATCGATGTTGAAGTGTTTATCGGATCGTTTGATGACGCGATAAGGACCATTGTACGGAGGTTGTAGGGGCTTTCGAACTGAATCGACGCGTACAAAAACAAATTCGGCTTTGCTTAGCTCTGGGGGAATATAGGAAGCGCGAGCGGCATTTCGTGTAACCGCTGGCACCACATCTTGCATGTCGTGACGTAGTCGGGTAACAAAGGACGACAGATGTGGGAGGGGCTGTTGAGGATCGGTTAATACCATCTCACAAGGCAAGCGCAGGGTCGTTCCGCAAACCATTTCCGCAGCAGTTGTTTTGATGTCGGGCTTGATGGAAGAACGGACACCGAGAAGAACAATTGGCAGCACCTCGGCCCAACGTTCGTCATTCGAATGAGCCTTAATCGACGCCTTGAGTTGACGGTGAAATCGTTCTACGAGTCCATTGGCGATTGGATGATAGGCAGTTATTCAAAAGTGAGTGGCACCAATTAGTCGGGATAACTCTTTGAAAAGCGAGGATTCAAATTGGCGACCTCTATCAGTTGTGATGAAGGACGGAACGCCGAATCGAGCGACCCAGCCATTGATGAGTGCTTGAGCTACAGTTTCGATAGTGATGTTGGGAATCGGAATTGCCTCAGGCCATCGAGTGAATCGGTCGATGTTTGTGAGGAGATAAGAATTCCGGAGTGATGGCGGCAAAGGACCGACAATATCGACATTAATATGGTCAAATCGGCGATCGGGGGTTGAATAACGTCCAAGGGGAGCGACTGTATGTCGTTGAACCTTTGAACGCTGGCAGGGAACACAGCAACAGGCCCATTCTCGTACATCTTTGTTAATGCCTGGCCAAACAAATCGTTCGTTTGCCAATCGCTGTGAGGCGCGGATGCCCGGATGAGATAGAGAGTGCAGGCAGTTTAATGCAGCGCGGCGGAAGGCAGTGGGAAGGAATGGTCTTGCATTGCCGGTTGACGTGTCGCACACAATCGGTTTGGTAGCATTCGGTATTGCAATTTTTTCAACTGCATTGATGTAGTGTTCGATCAAAGCAACGTAGACAGCTCCTCGTCGTGATGTTGGGCGACGGACAATTCCTCGTAGTCGATTGACGTTGTCACTTGAGTGATTCGCGATAGGGCATCAGCAGCGGAATTGTCTTTGGCACTGATATGCCGTATATCCGTTGTAAATTCAGCAATGAATGAAAGATGTCGACTTTCTCTGGGTGAGTGCCGCTCAGCAGTGGAATGAAGCGCGAATGTTAGCGGCTTGTGGTCAGTGATCACGAAGAATTCGCGTCCGTCCACCATATGTCGAAAATGCTTGATTGCTGCGTACACCGCTAGAAGCTCACGACCAAATGTGCTGTATCGGGTCTCCGCCGGCGTCAACTTCTTCGAGAAAAAGGACAAAGGTTCCCATCGACCATCCGTTTGCTGTTGAATAACCGCACCAACTGCAACATTTGAGGCGTCGACCAGGATGCTTAGTGGCGCATTAACCACTGGATGGGCGAGCAGCGTTGCTTCTGCTAGCGCCTGCTTGCATGCCTCGAATGCCTCTGTCGTTAAATTGGTCCACTGAATTGATCTCGTGGTCTTTGCTGCGCTGATCAAAGTGTTGAGGGGCTTGGTGATATCGGCACAGTGTGGAATGAATCGATGATAGAAGTTGACCATGCCGAGGAACTCTTGCAGCTTACGCTTTGTTTCGGGCAGTGGGAAGTCGCGAACAGCTTGGACTTTTGATTCGATTGGCCGTATTCCATTCGCATCGACGAGGTGACCGAGGAATTGCAGGGAGCTAACACCGAACGTGCACTTTTGGGGGTTGATTGACATCCCGTGCTCGTCGAGTCGTTTGAACAAGGCTTTGACGTGGTCGCGGTGTTAATCCACGTTAGTACTCGCCACGAGGATGTCGTCGAGGTAGGCGTAACAAAAATCGAGGCCTCGAACCAACTGATGGATGAACCGTTGGAAGGTCTGCGCGGCATTGCGAAGTCCGAACGGCATTCGAATGAATTCGAAGAGACCAAAGGGTGTGGCTACTGCGGTTTTGGCAACGTCATCGTCGGCCACCGGGATTTGATGATACGCCCGGACTAAGTCGATTTTGGAAAAAACGGATTTGCCCGCCAACGAGGAAGTGAAGTCCTGGATATGCGGTATTGGATAGCGATCGGGGACTGTTGCATTATTGAGGGCACGGTAATCACCACAGGGCCTCCAATCACCGTTCGGCTTTGGGACCATATGAAGGGGCGATGAGTAACAGCTAGAAGAGGGTCGAATGATGCCGAGTTCCAGCATGTGGTCGAATTCTTCCTTTGCTGCCTTCAGCTTGGAAGGATCGAGTCGACGTGGACGGCAGTGAACCGGAGGACCCCGTGTTTCGATGTGATGACTGACACTGTGACGGACTTTTTCGGTGAAGGCCGAGGGTGTGGTTATTCGGGGAAACTGCTCGAGGATATCTTTGAATTGTGATGTCGAATCGGGCACGAGCACAGTTAGGTTGAATGACTCCATCGGAATTCGTTTACCTTTAATGGATCGACAAGTGACGCCATCGTATAACCGGTAACGTCGAAGATCTGGGATCAGATCGAAGTGGGCGAGGAGGTCGGCGCCAATGATCGATTGTGCAATATCGGTACAACGAAGACCCATCGAAGGACTCGCTTAATCCCTAGGTTGAGGGTGAGCGATCGTTGACCGAATGTTTTGATCGTTGAATTGTTCGCTGCTTGTAGGAGGAGAGTTGTGGCGGATCGAAAGCGATCGTTGGGTGTGGCTTTGATCACGCTGACTTGAGCCCCGGTATCGACCAGGAATCGGCACCCGCTGTTGCGATCCACGACAAAAAATAAACGGTTGGGCATGATTGCGGAAATACTTGTCGTGGCTAGTGTCCCGCGGCGTCGTTTCGCGCCATCGAACATGGCTGACGGCACTTCGGCGCATCGGGCCCGAACCTTGCATGATACCAACATTTTCCATTATCGCGACCCACGGATTGACTGCGATTGCGGGTATTTGGTTGAACGGACCTCGAATTCGATCGCCATCGCCGGTTTGGACTTTGCACTTTCAGGGACGACACGGCTTTGCGCAATGCCTCAGCCCGCAATGCCTTGACCTCGGCGGAAAGATCGTCGTTGTCGACACGGCTGAGGGTCGATATTGTCGGGGCCGCCACTTCCATAACCTTGTCAGCGAGGGTGGCTGCGGCTTCCAGGGTTGGGCTTTCGGACGCGGCCACAACCACTTGCACCTGAGTTGGGAGGCGTTGCATGAACAATTGACGGAGGATTGACTCGTCGACCGCGGATTGATTTGCCCCGAGGAGTTGCCGCATATGTCGGAGTAGTTGACTTGGCTTGCGGTCCCCCAACTCTTCTGCGTTGAGGAGTTGTTGCACGCGTCGTTGCTCGGATGCAGACAGACGCTGAACCAACTGTTCGCGGAGAACGTCGTAGGGTTTTTCGGTTGGCGCCTTGATCAGGAGATCGCGGACCTTGGTTGCATGCTCGGGGGCGAGTGAGCCGATCACGTAGTTGAATTTCGTTTGTTGCGTCGTAATACCCCGGGTTGAGAATTGAGCTTCGACCTGGGCGAACCACAGCTCGGGATCGGTCGGCCAAAAGGGGGGCAACTTGACAGCTGCTGAGGCAACGAGGTCGGATTCCATCAGTCCAGGGAGTTGCACGAATTGCGGCTTGCTTGATTTGTCACGGCTTGATCAACGGACCTGACTGACCAGCGCTTTGGGCTAACTTGATCAGCGAAAGCCAATGAAAAAACGGTAAAAACCAGAGAACACGCGTAAAAAAACACAGCCAGTTTAACAAAACTAACAAGCCGGATAAAGAACACAACTAAGCTGATGAAAACATAAGGCGAAAAAAAACCTGAGCAAGTCGCTGATAGTGAAAAAAACGCGGGTTCACCAATGAAGTGCGTGTATGAAACAAATGGAGAATGAATGGTTTATTGAGAAAAGACAGGAACTTATATACAAATTTTACACAGATATTGCATCATGAATGTGTGGGCTAATGTCCACATGCCACATGTTATTGTTTACATATCATCGTTATCCTATTACATCATTCGTATTGCATCAGACTTTCAGTCGGGTAGCTATCCACGTGATGCATATGACAAATGTTTGTGGTCGCTACACGCTCATATACCACGCCGAGGGCGAGAGGGAATACCAGGGCGGTGTGGGGGCGGCCTTTAGTGAAAAGAAAAAGAAAAATTTTGTGGTGAAAAAGGCACCAGCCCCAACAATTACATGAAAACGTTAAAACTGATTTTGTTATTAATGCTTAACCACCGTTATTACTATGCAACGCACATTGTGTGTTATATATACCGCGTATATATATATACCGATACAATATTTCACATGATATGTAAGGCGCGACCGAAACCACATTCACCAATATATACGTATCACAACACGCTATCGATCGACCAAGATAACCATATGTCGCTTGCTTTTGCTCCAACAGGCGCCGGGTTCAGACCGGCTACGTTTTTGAAGTTTTTATGCAGGCTGTTATCCCGACCGACTTTACGCAAATCTTTTCACGGAACTAAATGAAACGCATACATTACAATGAAATTTATATATAAAAGTAAAAGAAGGAAACAACGGTATGAATATAAAACGCTTTTCATGATACATAGAAAAGGGGGCTCAACACCGACTAGGTATGGCTCAATATATCTCGTTAAAGCCATTTCGTATTTTTTCCGCATCAAATATAGCTCAATTTACCAGACACGGTGATGTTGCGACCTCCGTGTCCGCTCTACATCCGCAAGTATTGACGTTGTTTACAATCACGGTGAGAGGACTGTTATCCCATGTAGCCGTTCCTGTTAGCATTTCTGCGTGAGAGCGTTATTAGCCGATTGCTAAACGGTTGGGACACAGATTCCGGTACCCTGTTCAGTCACTACACCATCTTATGCATTTGCTAACCATGAAGCAGCCGCCCCAACTATTCCCGAAGTGGAGATTTTAATTTGCCGTTCAGTTAGCCTCGCTGATATCAACCCCAGGAGCGTACACAAGAAACTTTTGTTTTTGCAAATGAGCATTTGGGCGGTTAAAACTAGCCTGCAATAGTTGGACATGTATCGCAACGATGTGACATATGTAACTTCGCCTATTAACTCGTCTACTGCACAATATAATGTATAGCAACACAATAAACAACATAGCTATGTAAATTTGCTGCATATTGTTTGACATTTTGGACTCACCTATATAATAATACTCGCATTGAATATATTTAGCTTTCTGTATTAAGAACAACTCTTCGACCATAGTTGGTAGTAGAAGGAAGATTGGGATTAGTAGCCTCTTATGAGTCGGACCCTTTAATCTAAACATAGCTCCCCCCGGGCGTCGAAGACGCAATGAAATATTTCCACTGTGGAGTCAGCAATAATGACTACTCTAATAGCAAATAAAAACTGATATTGAGAAATTTACAATAATACGTGTCCACCGTAGCATACGACTTTACCATACATGCTGCCCCTCTGATGTCTCGGGGAAGGGATTATAGCTGGGCTCGTTAAGGGACGGAGGTCATCTTTAGGGAATAGAAGACCTCGGAGGGGAGGCACTACAAACAGGTGAAAAAGTTAACCACCACGGTTCCACCCGCTGTGGTGCAAGGCGATCCTGGATTCTCCGACTCTCGGATGAACTGTAAGGCTGACCTAGGGAACTGGTTAGCTTAGCAGGCCGCTGGTGGGTTAACCAGGTCGTTCGGCCTGGCCCCTGTGTAGGCCCACGCGCTAGTGGTTTGGAGGTCCCCTGAGGGACGGTCAACCCTTAAGCCTGATGAAAGGTAGTATTAAAGCTGACCCACCTTTCCCTTAATTGTTCAGCCCACTAGGTGCGGACTCCCGACGGTTACTCCGAATCATCAGGGATAAGAAATGGTCGTCGCCAAAAGTCCGCTAGCACGTGGTTGCCTGTGAGACGCCCCGGGCCCCCTACCTTATCAGAATTTTTAGTAGAGTTTCGTCTAGCCTTCGGTGTGGTGGTTTATTGTTTCCTTATATGAGTTTTATGATCCTTGCTGGCTTTGTTAGCTGTCGTATGATAGTCCTAATATTTTTCTAAGCCTACCTAAAATTCGGCCTGATTGCCCTCTGGTTATCGCCTGAAATGAAAGACAAACGGCAGGTAATTTACTGATAGCTTTCAGGTTCGGCATATAAAACATTTTATAACAACGATTGACATAAAATGGTCAATAACGCATCACAATTAAGACATATCATGATTAGCTTTACAAAGCGCGAGTTCGAGGCCTTGCCCCCTGATGAGAGCCTGTGCACGTAGCTTTGGAGTGAGTGCCGTTTTGGCCTTGTAACTATTTGCCAAAACCTAGTGTGTTTTCTTTGGGTAATAGCTGTGGTATTTTATAGTTACTTCGATACGGTAGTAGTGATGATTTTGCCCGTCAAACGTCACGTGGATTTGGACAGGCAATCACCCAAACCGCCTCACAGAAGGGTGTCCGAAGTAAACCCGGCAACTCAGTCTCATTTGTGCTTGACTGCGCAGGGCCCACTTTAGCCAGTCACGCCGTGAGAAGCCACATCCGCCAATAGGTCAAATAGAAACACTTGTGACGAGACAAGGGACGGAGAGAACAAACGAGGCCCCTTCAGTGTGGCTCTCACAGCGTAGTGGGAAAAAGGCATTAACAACGCGGCCCAATGGAATACTCGGGACTTGTGCATGCTGCAAGCCCGGGTGTGAAAAATCACCCAAAAGAACGAGGATGCTTTGCGCATTGAAATGGGATACGTAGATTGCTGGCAGGACTTTCGGGTCGGGGAGGCTCAGCCTACATCGTGCCGCTATCCGGTCACGGACACACAATCCTTTTCTTTCCCTTTGAGTCCCAGCTGGTGAATATTGTCCGAACTCACATCCGGAGGGCACGTTGTTCTCCTGGTGCAAGATTTGGTGGAAAAAAAGCGGCGTGATGTTTTAACCGAATCATTTACCCGACACTACCACATATTGCAAATATTATGACGTGATTTTACACGTGTGATTAAGCGTTAGAGCTAGAGCGACGCACTCCACTCCTGACTCTGCTTGGTTCTGGGCCACTCGCCGGTCAGGACAGACTAGACCTTCCCACCACAACGCGCGAGCAGGAAAACGGGTCCAACCGCGATCGCGAGCGTACGCTGGAACGTCACGTGATGGGCAGTAGATGGCCTTGTGCTACGAATTTTGCCATTGTTAAGACACGTAGATTGGCGGGCTGCTTGTTAAATTTTGTAAGCGCGTTCGCACGCAATACTGCTTTCAAGAGAGCCCCCGAAACATTCAGGCACGATTTGTGGCCAAAGAAAAACCTATACCCAATAGTGAAACCGCACCTAACAACTACGGCTTTGGCCGCGGGGCTGTGGGGAAACCCAGTCGGCGTTAATATTTGGACCATGGAATATTTATAACACCTTGGAGATGCCGAAATCCCCCGCCGCTAAGGGCTTTGCTCCACCCTTTCCAGGCAACCGACTGATAATCCCCTAGAGAGGGCGAAAGCTCCCGCGCCCCCATGGATTTTGCTCCCCTTCCAGGCAATCAGCTGATAACACCCCAGAGAAGCCGAAGGCCTCACGACCGTAGGGGCTTTGCTCTCTCCTTACAGGCAGCCAGCTGATAACACCCTGGAGATGCCGAAAGCCCCCTGCCTCTAAGGGCTTTGCTCCCCCATTCCAAGCAACCAGATGATAATCGCCTGGAGAGGTGCAACCCCCAGACCCGAAGGACATTGCTCTTTCCCTTCCAGACAACAGGATGATAATTTCTTGGAGATGCCGAAAGCGTCCCGTCAGCAAAGACTTTGCTCCCCTTTACAGGTAACCGACTGATAATCCTCCACAGAGGCCGAACGAAGGTCTCGCGATCGCGAGGACTTTGCTCTCCAACGCCCTTCCAGGCAACCGGTTAACTCGTTGGAGATACCGAAGGCTCCACTCCCCAAAGACTGCTTCCCCTTCCAAGCAACCGGCTGATAAACCCTTAGAGAAATCGAAGGCCCTTGCGCTCCCACAGAGTTTGCTGCACCCTTCCAGGCTGATAACTCCTTGCAAAGGACAAAGGCTCTTCTTGTCTCTAAGGACTTTGCTCTCCCCCTTCCAGACAACTGGCTGATAACCGCCTAAGGAGGCCGAAGGCCACCCGCTCACAAGAACTTTGCTCCCTCCCCGCTTCCAGTCAATCGGGTGATAACGCTGTGGAGAGGACGAAGGCCCCCGCCCCGAAGGACATTGCTCCTGTACATATATACTTGCACTTGTCTGAATGACTAAACAAGTTACCAACAATTTCCTTATCACATTCAAAACTTCGTACTCGGTAAGGGCAATTCGTTGTCTCGTGTTACTTATCTTTTCACGCCGAAGAAGTGTTATTTCTTGGTTAATATGAGCTTGTGCATTACGTAAACGAACATCAATCCTGAATTCCCTGTCTCTTTATTTTATCGTACGCTTGAGTTACAACAAAATACAAATGGAATAACTTTAAGAAACATAAATGAAATGCTGTTTCCGCTACAATTTGAAACAAAATGTTACATCTCACACATCAACCGCTTATACTGTAATTACCCTGCGAATTATTTGCAAACAGTACAATTAAGGTTGAAATTGCGAAAATTGCACACCTTAGTCTGTAGCGTACTACGCCTGGGAATGCACAATAAATTTTGTTTGATTACAGATAATTTCGGATCTTATAATTTTCAATTGCACATTTGCGTGAATTGATTTTGTTTTAAATTTTGTATCTGCATTGAAAATAGGATTACATCTTTGACATTTCTAAGATAATTCTTTGAAAATTCAAGGAATATTTCTTTGAACGTAAAAAGAATATCTGATGGCACAAAATTCAAAGAAATTGCTTTTACATTTCACAGAAAGTATATGTTTTAAGCGTACTTTTGAATAATTTAGTTTTTGTTTCAATTGTTTAACTGGTTTTGCCTTAGACAGCGCGTTATAGCCACCAAACTACGATGTCCAGAATTAAATCAATATCGGCTATAATTCTGTATCATCCAGTCACAGGATCAGTCCAAGGTATGCACACTTAGGGGTAGATGCTTCTTGCAGCACGAGGTGCGCTAAGGGTAGGGGATAAGTCCATGGAGGGGTGAAATTTTCTCCAATGTTTGCGCATTCTTTCTAATTTTTGTAATATTTTCTCTATTGGTGCCAATTTATGCTAGTTTTCTTCAATTCTCGCAAATTTAGCTGTGCGACTTCTGGCGGCAGGAAGCGAGAAAAGCTGAAAGGTGCTGTGCGGCCTATGACCAAAGAGATCCGACAATCATGGAGTGACCACCACCCTATAGAGACTCCTATGGTCTGTATGTATCTTCCTTAAATATTCGACGTTTCGCAGATGCTGTGGCTTTTTGAATTTTATACTATTCATTCTCAAGTCAGATTTGTTGTGGTACTTAAATATTTTCACGAAATTGCAAAAAGCAGTATTTTTTCAATCTACCATGTCGTCATTTTTATAGAAAATATAGCGTTTTAAGATTTAGAAATGTGTTTGTATAATCAGAGCGTAATAAAAACGTAGTGGAGATTGGGTTTTGCAGGGGTGAAAGCTATTAAATTCCATCTGTCTGTGTGTCTGTGTGATCGCTCATAACGGTGTGATCGATGTTTTTTGATTAAGACTCCGGTTCTGGAGTTATGGTGTTTGTGGTATTCCACCCTTGTCGTTCCTCGACCCAAAATTTTAAAATTTGTTCCGACGTACTGGGCGGCTGAAAAGTTTCACTTTTATAGGTTTTCGGGCATGGAAAACCCATTGCCGGTGTTGGGTTTGCTCTACAACACATGATTCTTTATGTACGGGGTGGGGCGCCCCATTGTTCCTTGGCCCAAAATTCCTAATTATATTGTGACGTACTGCGAGGGTGATAGTTTACGCTTGGGGTGGGGTTTTCGGGCTTCGGAAACTCATTGCCGGTGTTGGTTGTGTTGTAACGTGCGGTATTGTGTGATATACACATATATCGATGTATGCTATCGACAAGTTTTGGCTGTGGACGCAAAAAGCGTAGGTGCACCTATGCTTCATTACACTCTGCAATCTTGATAGAGTTACTAGTTTATAAAATACATATTCATTGCCGTAAAAACGTATTATGTGAATATATTTCGTGCGTTTATTTAGCAAAATCAGTTTTAAATAACTCTCATGGATATTGTTCGCCTCTGCATCGACAGGTCTGATTCAATATTAAGTTAATAATCCATTTATAATTTAAGTTAAACGAAGTTTCCGAGTATTTTAAAAGTTGAAATTTAAATGCTCAGTGATGGTCATATGACATCTACAGAAAGAAATGGATAGTTAAATTTTAGAAGGCGGAATCGCAGGCCGAAGGTATGCAATGTACGTTATTTATTAAATGTTAAATTAATTTGGTGCAAGGCAAACATATTTACTATAGAGACTCCATCGGCGACAGAGCTAAAGGATTATATATCTTGGTTTGTTGCCGCAGAGATTGCATTTACATTAAGAACTGATACATTTATAATACTTTACAATGTTAATGATTTCGTTAAAATCCGGGAATTTTGTCGAGTAGTGCTCGATTTTTTGCATGCTCGTAGTTTGCTAGCGCTATGTTTTATGTTACAATACTATTTAAGGAAAGAAACTACAGCCCTCTTTGGAAGTGTGGCAGAAATGAGAGAAGGTTCCACCATCTTTATTCAGCTATGGTAACACAGTGCATATTTCCAATTCATATACATCATTCAATACGATTGGGTTCTTGCTAGTTACCAACAATTCTAGGCTTAAATATGTTAAGTACATACATGGGAAGGTGTAGCGGGATGAATCCCTGATTCTCGGATTCCCAACCCTCCCCTGCTGACAGCTCGTTCAATTCCGTGGCGCTGTAGGCACCACCTCCCCTTCATTCAAGCCCATCTGATGTGCCTCCGCGAGGTAGAAGCCCCCAAGGACCCAGCTAGCACCCTTTCGGACCTCAGACATTAATTGGGGATGTATCGTTAAGTGAATCTCGCCGTGCAGCTGCTTTGATTTCAGTAGCAACAGTGCAAAGATTCAACTGTTTACTACGCCAGCGTTCAACAATTTGGGTTCACGTAACATATATGGCGTACGTAGTTCTGAATTGTTGATACACCAGCGTATAGCTATCGGTTGTTGTTACAGCTGCAGTGCTGAGAAGTTATTCTTTGTTACACCATCGTGCGGCAATATTTATTGTCGCTACACTGCGTTTGTAGCTTTAAACAATGTTGTTACACGCAGTGTAGCATCATTTGATATAGTCGCTAGAAGCATCGTTCAGAAATGTCAGCTGTTGCACGAAGCTTGTAGCGACTGATAACGTTGTCATTACAATGTAACGACAACTGCAGTGTAACGACCACTGCGGTTCTCGCGTAACTGTGTGCAGTGAGTGCACACATCTTAATGTGAATGACGCATTAGCTCGTTCATCGCTAATTAAAAATCACAAAAAGTGTAGATACCCCCGAATCCTCGATGGCCATACTGTGTTTCCCATAAGCAACGCCCCACCATTAAAGCTACCCAGGATGCCAAAAATAAACATGTCTAAAAGCTTTTTAGTATACGCGTACTCTCATACATAACTTACGTTTCTGATGAATAAAACTTACCCTAAGTGCGAACCTGGGCAACATCAATTATTTTCAGTCGAAAACGCACACTTGCGCAGACTCTTCGCAGAGAAGAAAAGAAAGCTCTTGCGATATAACCTTTTTGAGGTGCAGCAGGATTTGTGGTTTGCACTTGTATATCTTCTCTTACCTTCAATACCATTAAACCATTCAATACCGTTTGAGATTTTGGACCCAGACATTTAACTATTTGGAAAACAGTCGAATTGCTAATACCGGTTTCAACAGCACAACGGCGAAATGACTATTGTCAAAATACTAGGAAATATCAGCTGTCGCAGCATTACGAGATGCCGTCGGTAGTCTTCTTGTTCGGGGCAAGTCAGCTACGGAACCTGTTAGATCAAAACTTTGGACCATTTCATCTTTAGGGGCAGAACGTTATAACGTTAGAAAAAAGAACAGCTTAGAGCGGGTGACGGCAGTCCCCGAGTCAGGCTTTGGCTTAGTACATCGCTCATATAGGGACCTTAGCTTAGGCTAAGACTAAAGGCTTAGTATATCGAGAACGGCATGGCAAATTGAAGCAAAGTTTTATGATACAGGGTCTGTGAAGACGAATGCCGAAGCATTGTCGCACAACATCACGGCTATTTTGATTAACTGAATCTAGTATACCAGGGTAATCGCGACGTACGGGTAATTTCGACAGCTTGAAACTGGCACCCATATTTCTTGCTCTTAAATAAATAATATTTATACATTTTTATATCATAACGTAGCTATTGCTGCCGACTGTATGCTTGTGCAGAGAAATAATGCTATTATCGAATATGCTCGGAATTTTTTGACTAGTCAATTCGTTTCAAAGGTTTCTTGACCTAGATTCTGCTGTTACCTTGAAAAATCTTGAATTTTTGACAGATTTGTCGCGAATGATCTGAAATCTTTGAATATGTAATTTTATTTTCTGTAATCGGACCAAGTATATGAATACTAGGGTTTTTGCAAAACTCGAATTTTGATGTGCTCCGGCTATTTCCGACACTTTATCCGGTTCAAGTTAATGTCGCCAATGCATTTTAACTAATCTGTTGAGCAGATGAATCAGTCTAACGTACATCAGATAGTCATGATCCCATCAGAAACATAGATTTATGTACCTAAAAGGTCCCCATCGTCGCCATCTTCGAAATTTTATGCTTGATAACCTGCTTTCGAATTTTCCAATTTAAGTGTGAATACAATTTGTGAATTACGTTTCGCAGTTAGTTCATGAATAAAATCGACATATCCGACAAATGTGTTTCGCTGTGATTCAATTTTGACGTAGTTCAGTCATGATAATTTTAGCATCACACCACAAATGCCCAACTGGGTGTTAGCTGTATTTTATACATGTGTATATATGTTTGAACTAAAGTTGTAACATTTTAAAACTGAAAGTCGGACACGGATTTTCAATTGTAAAATATAACTGGACCGGATCTCGGAATTTTTCGCCAAAAATACACGGAATAACCAAAATACCTCGACGCAGACCCGAATGCAACTCTAGTTTGAACCGCTGAATTTAATACTTATAACTGTGTTCAAGTGTTACTTGTGGTGATGAAAATAACTGTAGCAATATGTTAGTCTCTAAATGCTAGGCTCGAACCTTGAACCAGGTTTCGACATTAGTCGTGTCCAGGAACGACCCATATTGTTGTCATATCCACTTGACTACCAAAACAACTAAATTTTGAAACAAATACATCATCCTTTTTTAAATATTTCGGCAGTCCTTTCCGTTTTTGTCGAAAATATCTGGAGACGCTAATGCGCATTGCCGTTTATCAAACCAGCAACCGGTATATTACGATTTAGTAGTAAAGCGTCGGTTGCATTTAAAAAATGTTACTTAAGGACAAAAAATGCGCTTTCAACAGGTGAGAACGAAGCATTGGTTTCCCCTTCGCCTTCCACGTCAACACAAAACGCCAGTTCACCGGAATTACAGACTCCTTCAAGAGTTCGCATATTTCGCGCAATAATCCGATTGTATGCAACGACGAACTGTCTTTTGTAATCGTGCAAAATGCTGCAGTTACCGAACCGTTTCCACCAAATCCTGAGCCTGCTTCTCGTGTAGTTGTACTGCATACCAATGTCACTGCAGGGTTATAGCGTGAATCTTCAGACACAACCAGTGTGACATCTAGACAAGTGCCGTTTTAAAAATTTTTGACTCGTATTTTTAATGCAAATAGTACAGAGTAGCGAAAAGCAGCGTCTGGGCTTCAAAACCCTTAAGTCTCTCAATGCAAAAATTCTCCTGAAAAATTAAATTGTGGTCCTGCAACTTGCAGTTTTCTATGGAGCTGGCAAGTAGATAATGCAGAGTGGTGGTGTCCTGTATGCAATCACAACTGCTTTAAATCTGCGGGTGACTGGTACCAGTGCAGTGGTTGTCACAAATGGCGCCGTGCCAAAGGTGGCACAAAGTTTACATCAGGGGGTTTGTCTGCCTTACATGTCGTGAAATCTAAGAAATTGCCAATTTGTCTCTGGCGTAATGCAGCGTTCACAGATAAATGTGTGCACTCACTGCACATTGTAACATGTATTGTCATCTTTATACCTACACAATTTGTGGCAATAATCACGATTATTGTTGCAAAATTTGTAGCGTCAACGTCTTTATTGCACTAAATTTATAGCAATGTTCACGATTAGCGCTACAGTTAAAATGACGTAACGATACCAACTGCTCTACAAAACATATAAATAATTGTAGCAACAATCAACGTCGTTCCTACAAAAATCGTGCAAATGGCACTATTGCTCTAAATATGTAACAACAATACGAACTGTTGTTACATGTTTCGAAAATGTTTTGTAGCAATAAGCATGCTACAATGTGCACTGAGTGCACACATTTTTCTGTGGACATTTTTCTGCATAAGGATATTTTGTTATAAAAAGACGTTGCATTGTTTTAAAAACACTGAACGTTTTTTCGTAGTGTTCAGGTTCTTCAAAATTCCAGTTGCACGAGCATTATAAAATTGATACTGACTTTGTAAATTTGCTTATATAAATTTTTGAATTGGAAAACCGTAATATAGTCTGTATTAGTTTTTACAACAACTATTACTGTGTAACTAACGTTTTTTCGCACAAGGGCCTTTAACGCTTCCTGCCAACAATTTTGTCGTTTCATAGTTATCAAATATTTCCCTGATTCCCGACTTTCATAAGTTTGCAATTTTTAATTGTTTTATATTTCTTGCGTCTAAAGTGTCTAAAGTGGATCAGGTTCTTGTTTTTTAAATTTTTTTCAGAATTTGATTGTTTATATTGCAATATTTTATTTTTAATGTCAAAACTTCACGGAAAGACCTGAGGGGGATTTTAGCAGAAATAGGTTGAAAATTTTCCAAAAATTGTGGTACAATTGGCAAAAACTGGAGAAAATTTTAGCAAAATTGTGAAGAATTTTAAGTTGCGAAAAATTTGAAAAATTAACCACCACTAGCTTACCTCCCTCCCCCAAGATGACCTCACCCACCGACTATAGCGACCACACCGTAAGTCGACGGATCTTAGACACTTATGATCTTTACATGTAGAGCAAAAAAGCTTTTACTGCTGCATAAATTTTGTATTGTCGATTTTCAGAATTATTTGCCAAATCAGTGCACACAAACTATATCAATTTCTTATCTCAGATTTTTTTCAGTTCTTCAAAAAAAAAAGAAACGAACGCAATTTGAATTTGTGTAGCAGCTTTTCTTAAATAATTTTAGCAGAATGTGCCATGACATGCAAATATTTCTCAGCGAATGGCCCAATACAATAAAGATCACTACATTGATTCTTCAGCAAAATCCTTGTGAAATCATGTGTAACTTATCCGTATCTGCGCAAATTCACTCTAATTTCTCTGAATCTTGCGTTGAATTTTGGCATCTGAT